>VXBJ01007730.1:14468-32255 GCA_013400055.1 Nycticryphes semicollaris | reverse complement strand
GGGGGGGGGAATGTGCGAGGGGCACATTTGCATCTGGAGGAACATGGGGGCGGGGGGACCACAGTGCCGATATTAGTTTGCTCACAACCAACGAAGAGTCCGGGCTGTCCCAGGGGACACGAGTGAGCCCTCGCAGTCCCAGCCACATAGCTTCTCCCCAGCCCAGCCCTGCCCCTGACAAACCCATCATGTAACTGGGCAAAGGGATATTGTCCTGTTTTATGGCTGGGAAGCAAGGCTGAGAGGCAGAAACAGTTTGCCCAAGGAATATGGTAGAGCCAACTGCTGAATTCAGAGTTTCTAGCTCTTTTTCTGTTCCCTCTGACACAGGCTCACCTTTCTTGCTGGTCTCAGGGCCACTGCTTGGGGTGTGGTGCAGGGGAGAGCTATGATTTCAGCCCTAGTCAGTGGCCAGGGGATCCTTTACACTCCTGCATAGGCAGGCAGTGCACAATATAAATCTTTGGGCCCCTTTTTTCCCCATCTCTCCTCAGTACAGAGCAGAGCCCTCTGCGCAGTCCGTTGCCTGTGGCAGGGAGCAGCTCAAACAAAAGAGTGCGTGTCAGAGGATTTTATTTCCACTTCAGCATTTCAGATTTCCAAGAGCCTCCAAAACACAGCGCTGCAGTGTCTGCAAGTGAGCATGAATTGAACATCTGGTAAAGGTTAGGGTCAAACATATAAATGGGGGAAGCACAGCACATTTCATTAAAATACTCAATCTGTGACGTCAATTGAACTGATCAAGCCCTTCTGGGTTGCAGTTAGGGAACCATTAACTTTATCCAGTGGAGAGTGTTTATATGGAAAATATGAGGCCAGGAAGTTTCTCTTGATTGTGATATTAAGGCTATCAAAGGAGCTTGCTCTCCCCCTTTTTTTTAAATAATCTCTACATGTTGCTTTTCCACCCTGTTACCATAACACTAGCCTCTTCCCTGGCCCCTGCAGGGTGCCACTTGCCAATCTCCTCGCCAGCTGATCTGCTGTTGCTGCCTTCTGCTTCTCATGGACTTGGATGTCACGGGAGCCTGTGGAGCCGCTCTCAGTTGTCCCATTTTGAAGGGAGTTGTGTGAGGCGGCTTCCTACCACACGTGCATGGATTGGCCATAGTCCAAAGTACACTTGGAAGAATTAAGATTAGGTTTAGGATTGTAATAAAAAATAGCTTCCATGGGAACAAAATTTCTGCTTTTGCAGTTGGTTAAAAACCAAGACAGTATGTCTACACAGACATAAAATATCAGGGGATTGTTGTGTGACACCCCGATGTGCTCACAGAGCAGTTACTATTGTAGGTTTTCTGCATAGAATTTTAAGCTTTTACATTTTTCTCCAGAAGTTCTGATTCATTCAAAGCCTATTTGGTTCCTGCCAGGCAAGTAGGGGTCTTGATTTCTGTGTTCCATGGGGGGGAAAAAAAAAGCTGCCATTAAATTACTTGAGTGCAGAGTCTGGTTCTTGGAAATCTGAGCAGCAGTAAAACTGGAAGCATTCACTGGGGCTCTGGTAGAAACTGAGTTTCTCCTTTCTGGATCCATCCATTTGAGTTCTGATCTTGATTTAGCCAGTTCTTTATGTCCTCCTTAGCTTTTCTGACGTCTGTCTATCAGAAGGGAGTTTGATACCTTGTCTTAAATCCTGGGTTTATTTTTCTGTTGCTGAAGTCTTTTCCTGAAATTCTCATACCTTAAAGAGGTAATCAAATCTCACTACACACACATTGTCAATGTTAGTCATGGGCCAGTCCGGCCTTGGATTTCTTGCAGAAAGGCCTCCCAACCCAACTCTTCTTCCTTGGAGAAGGGAGCTCCCTGCAGGTGGGTTTTTTCTCTTTTTTCTTCTTTTTAAACTAGAAAGAGCTTTTGTTTAACTTCTGAGCAAGCCCTTTGCTTTCAGTGACCTGATCTCAGGCACACAAACCAGCTGGGAAAACAAGAGAGCTGTAAAAGCAGACGTTCAGCAGAGACATGGCTGAAACCATGAGGAAAATGGGTTTCTTGCCATGCAGCTGGGTGGTCCACATGGAGCCTGAGTGTTGTGCTGAGTCTTGTGAAACTTAACACACCTCTGAGCACAAATATCTTCTCAGCAGATTAGGCATCTCATTTACCTCCTGTTACATCACAAGACTTTTCTTAAAGCCACATGCTGCTGCCTTAAAAGTCTGCCCTTTGTGAAACTGAAGGATAAGTACTGGGGGATGGTTACTGATTTCTGCCTGAGGATTTGTGCCTTCTTAAGAGGTTTCAGCCTTAGATCTCAAAACCAGACTTTGGTGTGAATCCAGCCCAAAAGGATGGCTTTGTTCAGTCAACATCTGATGGCAGCAACTGCAGATATTGCCACAGAAGACATGGGGATGTAACGCACCCAGGTGTCACTGAGCACAGCCTCTTCTGGTGGCCTGAGCTTGCGATGGGCTGGCTCTGATCTTCTCCTTCCCTGCTCCTCCGACAGCAGCGGTAAGGCCGGATTGCCGGGGGGAGACTGCCCCCTGCCCTTGGAAACAACCATCTCAAACATGCACTTACCAGAAAGGAGAGGGGATCTCAGGGGTCTCTAGAAAGTGGTGGGATGTATGGAAAGCCTGAAAGCAAAATTGCCATATCTGTGAAAAATATACATCCTCTATGCTTTTTCTGCCTGAATTTGACCTTTAAATCCTTACACTTACAGACACACACACTTGTACAAGTGAGCCATTCCTTTCATCACTGAAGAACTGCGATGCCAAATCTACTATTTGTGTTTCTTGTACGCTGCTTTGTGGTTCTGGGCCATGCAGTTGGGGTTGGGGTTGGGGTTGGGATAACACACCAGCATGAAATCATTCTAGACCTCTGTGTATCAGGGGGCAGATGGGCAACCCCTCTCCCCTAACTGCAGCTGTGAAGCCTGAGCATCTTTTTGATGAGGCAAGACACAAACCTTATTTTCAAAAACATCTATGGGAGGCTCTAGAGGTCGTGATCCAGGATGGGTCAGCCAATGTGCTGTTTAAAAAGCATAGCAGAAATCAAAATGAAACAATTTTTCTCCTTTGAATCCCGGAATCAACTGAAGTGCTTCCAGACCAGAGCCAACTGTTTGAAATCGGATATTTAATTTGTTTTGTGTAGTTTAGCACTGAGTCTCCATGTTGTCTGAACAAAAAGGAAATAAATAAATAACAAAGTATTTCAAAAGGATTTGCCAATGTTGAGAATGTTATTTTGCACAATAATTAGCTATTTGTCAGAATAAAAATGAAAATACTTGGCTGCACATAATTTATTGAGCTTCTGCCCAAACCAGGAAAATACTGGTGGTGGGGTTCAGACTTTTCACTATCAGGAGGCTCAGCCATCACTGCTCAGATGTAGCCCTCATGTTAACTGAGGTGTGATCAGTGAAGTGACACCAGCAAGGAGGTTGGCATGTACCACTGCACAAAGTTTTCCGTTGGTTTGGTTATGTCGCTGCACTGATTTGATTTGTGTGGGCTGTAGCTGCTGGGCTGCTGGAATGCAGCATCAACTCACTGTCAAAGATAACAATTTGACTAGAGCTTCTCTGTTCCAAGGGATTATTGATTATCTGAGGGTTACTGTGACCAAGAGCCACTAAATATTAGACAAAAGACAGGTTTGGTATATTAAATTGAAACTGAACATATACAGTGGATAAAGAGTGAATATAGTGGACATACTCAGGCCAAGAGCACAAATTGCTGTATCATCCTCACTTTTCACAGGATGACCTACCTCTGACACAAATGGTGGGTTTAATGTCTGGAGGATTTAAAGCTTAAACTATCAAATTTTCCTCTTTGGCCCCCTTTGCTATGTGAAGATTAAGTGTGCTGCTATCCAAAAGAAGCTGCTGAGCAATTGGAAATATGTTGAAATCATGCTTAGAATGTTGTGCTTTTGTGTCAATTTTGCTTCTGATTTGTCTCCAGTGACCCAATACACAGTTAAGTGCTACTGGGTAGTTAATTACTTACTTGAAAGTAGGAAGAGAAATCATTTTATACACATGTGCATCAAGTTGGCCATCTGCTTGATCTGGCAAACCAAGACCTCAGCAGTCACTTGGAGACAGGAAACACACCATACAAGATCTTCTTCAGCAGGAAATTAAAAGTAAATGTCAGCAAAAACAAGCAGGAGCCTCTGGCTGCAACCAGAGCAGCTGAGGGCCCTGAGAGAGGAGGATATACACACCACTTGTATGGATGGCTCTATCCATATGTTCTATCCCACTTTGGAAGAGGCATATTGACTTGTGTCAATATGGCAGGTGTAGTCATCTGGTGATGTTTCTGTGAGGTGATGATTTTTTTTTTATCTTTACATTTCATCTTCAGTTCCAGGTGGGAGCAGATCTCAGTTGTGCAATTTATGTCCTACCAATATATGGAAGTGTTAATATTGCCACTTTTAGGGAAAAGCAACCTGAACTATCAGTGAAGAGCTCAACTAGATTTCAAAACAAAACAGTATTTTGGCAGGAAAGGGGGTCTGTAGAGCATCACAAGGGTTTTGGTTAGCTGGGCTTGGCTCTGCAGCTCTAGGGAAAGCTTGGGTCAAACAGTTCCTGATTTTATGTCGTGCTTATGAACATTTTCATTGTCACCTTCCCACCACCTTGACTTCCACTTCAGCTGAAGGCTTTTTGGTTGGTTGAAAGATATGTTTAGTTGAGTTTTTGCAAAGAGAGATTGAAGCACTTTGTCAGGAACAGAATGAAACCAGAATATTATGAATTACCAGTAACAAGATGCCTGAAGAATGACATCAAAACTTGACTGAAGTTAAGCCTACAGTGATACACAAAGAGTACAGATAGGAAAGGCAGAGGAAGCCAAAAAGGAACAATACAGCAATGATAAGATAGTGACTGGGAGAGAACAATGCAAGAATGATTGGGGCTAAATTTGCAGCAGAAAACTGTGCCTGGTGCCAAGAAAGAAACCTGAGGAACATGGCAGGACTGACTGCAGTGTAGATGGGTCAAGACAAGAGAGAGAGACCAAGTGTCAGGAGCAAGGCTGGAAGGAGATCAGGGGCCCAAACCTCTTGACAGCATGGAGATGCGTTTTTGTCCTCATGAGAGACAAAAAACTCCCAGAAAAAGTCCCTGGCTGCAAGCTGGAGTCCCACATTTGTCTGAGGGAACACAAAATTAAAAGGTGGGTGTGGAAGAAGGAGAAAGAGGAAAAAAAAGAAGCCTGGTGGTAAACAGAGTGGAAGTGGGTGAGGCAGGGGAACAGGATTCAGTTCAGACTGACACATCAGTTATTTATTACTGTTTGTATCCCGATATCTTACATCTCAAAAGGAAGGCAAAGGCTTTGTCCTCGAGGGCCGGTTATCTGCGCCCGAGGGCGGCTGGCAGCGGCATGGTTCCCGTGACGAGGGACCACATCCCTGCGATGGAGGTGGCGCCAGGCTGACCTTGCACGTCAGCCGCGAGGTGCGGTGATGGGAACAGGAGCTCGGGGTGCTGGGTTGCTGATGGGCTGCTGTCACATTTAACCTTTCCCTGTGGGCAAATGAACTAACTGAAAGAAATGCAGTTTGCTGTGAAGGAGGGAAAGGAGAGGTGACAGCACTGATTAGGTTTGAACATAGTGGGAACAACGCAGTGCAAGGAGGCCATCTCTACGCAGCAAAACATGTAGGCATGTGCTTAGCTGCAGGCATTGAACAAGTCCTGCAGCCTGAAGATTAAGTATAAGCCTTTTCTGTTTTTCTGAATTAGACTGATGATTTGAAAACTTTGTGACCTTGAAATCAGGGACAGCAAAGCCACTCTTGCTCTATTTATCGTATTGGTTCCCAGAGGCTTGTTGGCAAAACTGTACACTGTGTAGTCTTACAAACAAAATCTAGGACATAATTATTTGAATAGGGAGCTATATGTGATAAAAATCTGTTTATACCACAACATCTCCAGCCAAATGATTGACGTATACATTTCTGTCCTCCCATTGATGTAACTTTTCAATTTCCTGTTGATGTCTAAGCTTGATTTATTTTTCCATTTATTTGGGTTTTACAAAGAGCACTAAGAGCTTGGCACTTGGGTCTCTCTTTTTTTTTGTCAGTTCAACCCTCTTAGTCCTCGATCACTTCATTGTTTCTGCAAACAATGAAAAGGAGAGATGGAAAGAACAGCTGTGAACAGCTGGTTTGTTCACCAGGTGTCTGACTGGTATTCAAGTATCCTCTTCTGGAGGATTCCCTGAAAAAACCTAAAAAAGCTAAATTCAGAGTTCACTTTATTTGCTGCCTTCACACATGATGTGACACAGATTTGCAGACATTCTAGTGAGGAGCCTGAAAAATCAAAACAAACAAACAAAGCTGCTTCAGGAAACCTCAGATTTTTTTTCTCTCCAGTTGCACCCCAGCTGAATCATGCCAAGAGCTCTGCAAAACCTTCTTAGGCAGATGTTGCTACATTATTTTTAGAGAATCCTTCCTTGTTTCATTATCCAAATCCTCTCTGTCTTTCTTCACCCGCCATTGTACTCAACAAAGCAGTGGTCAGGAGTTAGAGTTGGAGAGCAGTGGTTTTTCAGGGCCATCATGACCATGGAGGCTCTTGCATCTTATTTTGCCTGTGAACCTGCACACTTGGGCAAAGAGCCTCTGCCTATTCCCAGCTCAAAAAAGTCCTCTGGTTTTGCTACTTCCAAGGTAGCAAACTCTTGAAAGCAAATGAAGAAAAAGCAGATTGAATTCAAAAGCAAAACTGATTTATTGCGTGCGGATTTGTAACGTGATCACACCAGGGCTCAAACACACCCCAGGAACAGTGAAGTATTCCTTACATCCCACCCCACGGGGGTTTATTCAAGGCAAATGGAAAGAGAGGCAAACACAGGTATGCTACCCCAAGGAAAGACGGACAGGTTTTGTCTTCTGTCCTGTAACATATCTTCTGCAAGAGCAGTTCCCGGTTTCCTGTTCAGCAACTCTGTCTGCAGTGGCACAGCACTGCCAAAAGCTGGAGCCTTCAGTCCCTCACCGTCCCTCTCTCAGCCTGGGTACTAGAGTTTCTCCTGTAGGTCTTTAGTACCTGGTTATTCTGGGAGGTCACCAAAGGGTGCCAGTGCCTATTTTCAGCCTGCAGCTGCGCCAGTGAAGAAGTTACTGTCCCCAGCACACCTGCATGCACCTAAATCCATCCCAGTTCAGCAAAGCATATAAGCATTTACTTCAGTGCCAGGGAAATAAAGGAAGTGTGTCCTTAAAGACTTGACTAAAGTTATTTGTGTATCACCAAGTCAGAACAGTGTAAAGGATGGATAGTTGATGTGGTGTAATTTTGAGTTTGATAGTGAACTCAGATGGCATAAGTAAATAGAGATTCACTGAATTTAATGCAACCATGTCTATCTCACTCTGATTTTAAATCTACATTATCTTGCAGAAGATATGTTACGGGACAGAAGACAACCCAAGTGAGCAGCCCAGCTCCAGCAGAATCGAAACGGAATTTGAGTCTGATTTACCTGTGTGTGACCCATTCCAGGAGTCACATTTGCATTTCATATCAAACATTTTAATTTTTTTCCCTGCTGTTTTTAAGTCATTTCACTATTAGTAATGCGAAGACATTTACATTTGCATATGCTTCTCAAGCAGCCAAGAACAAGTGGACTGACTAAACAGCATGTCAAATGAGATTTGCCACAGTTTGAGATAGTTGAGCTTTCATTGGGAAGTTACCTAGAGATGAAAAATAAGCATGTTCTCTTTCTTCAGGTATTAATCCTCTATAGGTGCTCACCCTACAGAGTAGCACTGACTACAATGCACCCACGCTCTGCTGACATCAACCCAGTTGTGTTGATAAAGTTACAGAGATTTATCTCACGTGAATATTTGGACCACTTCTAAAATCAAGGTGTGGGGTTTACCTTTTACATCAAATCCATCTCCGTGATTAACAAAATAGGCAATTAAATTTTAAACTGTTCTATGTGAATGTTCAACATGGTTTGAATTACACCCTTCTGGTGAATTATACCCTAAAGGACTGCTGCCCAAGTGTCATATCTCATGAACCCACTGGCCAGGGTTGAGCTCTCCAGCCCCTCAGTCCCTTTGTCATGCTTCATCCTGGACTTGTGTACACTCCTCTGTAGAAAAAATAATTTTTCGCTTGCAAAATCCATATCCAAATCAAATAGCACAGTACAAATTCAGATCCTTTTGGGGTTTGCTTTTTGCAGCACCAAATGGAGCCAGTCCTGATGCCAGCAGTGCCCTCTAGCAGGGAGCTCAGGTAAACGCCAGCACCCCATTTCTGCTTGATCTCAGCTGAGCCATGGGTTTGAGGGACACATCTCACCTGGAACCCTGAGAGAAAATAAAAGCAGTCAGAAAAACAGCTGGTCAGCATCTGCCACCTCACGGCAACTGGTTTTATTTTACTGAGGACCAGATCCTCTCCAGCTGAGGCTTTTCTAGTTCATTTGCAGGTTGTGGAAATTGGATTTAAGTCAGTGTGTTGGCTTGCTGGGTGTAAAGGATTATAGGTGAAGAATGGTTTTGTGATGGTAATGCTGTCTGAGTTTTTGGAGGAGAGGTGCTTCAGATGTGTAGTCAATATTCATGAGCAATGCTTAATGTGGTAAGACTGCAATCTTTGTTTTGTGCTTCTGGCTGTTTTTTTCAGCCTGGTTCAGGATATGCTTAACCTCAAGTACCAGCTGTCCCTTTCACCTCTGTAGAGCTGTTCATAGTCTCAAAGTCAGACATTTCACTGCCTAGTGTATTTGTGGGTTTAGGGTCCCAGGAGGGAGCTGTGACATAAATAACTAAATAGACTAATTATGTAGTGTAATGACTATTTCGTATTTTTGCTTTTCATCTTCCTTTGTGATTTTCCATTCCTTTCTCAAAAGCAGCATTTTTAATAGCTGGATTCTAATGCTGTAGACATCGAATAGATAATAAATGCACTTCTAACGCAGGAAATGGTTTAACCACTGGGCTCAAATGCTTCCTGAGAAACAGCCATGTCTAAAGCCCGAACAGCGGAAGCTCCTTTCCCTCTTCGGATCCTGACAAAGGAGTGACACCATTGACGAAAAGAGCTTTAAAAAGCAGAGGTATCCTTCCTAACAAGCGGTGCTGTGGGGATTCGCAGCGGGGTTTGCTTGTCCTGTGTGTTCCCGGCCCTGCCCGTGATCCTCCAATGCCACCTGCCGGGCGCAGCCCAGCAGCTCGTCACCGCTCCCTGGGAGCCTGGATGCTTTCATAAGGCAAGCAACAGCACCTACCTGTGGTCAAGCCCGAATTAGGCATGGGGAACGCGGTGGTGATAAACTAATAAAATGTGGGCTGAAAGAGGCCCGTAGGAAGAAACGGTGGCATAAAGTCATGGTATTGCCCTGTATAACTTCCTTGTGTTGCTGTGATTTAGGTGTATTATGCTGCCACGTCGTTCTCCCATGTGCTGCTGGGCTCCCATCCCTTGTTATTTTTAGTGGCCCCACTTTCACCAAAATTCTCAAATACATTAAATTGCTTCCTGCACTGTGTAAAATAGGCAGCTGGGGCAAGCAGTTCCTTGCAAAATAGGCTGCTGCTAAACCCAGAGTTAGGGAGGGGGTCCAAGGTCTTTTCCACCCTAGCAAAGCTTGTGCTAGAGGAAGGCAATACCCCAAAAGCTGTAGGCGAAACACTTGAGTGTGTCCTCTTTATGAATCCCAAAATCTGATCAAGCAGGTGTTTGTAGCACCTCAGAGATGTCCCCAAGGAGGACCTCAGTGTCTGTGTTTCTGCATAGCAAATCTGCTTTCATTGCATTTGCTATGAGTGTTTAAGATTTGGGCTGTAGATATTGGAATAACCAGAGTTTGGTTCCTGATCACACCATATTTCTCCTCAGTGCCCTTAAACCTCTGCAGTTTGCCTAAAGCCATGACTTCTTGTATGAGGAAGGCAATGGACTTGGGCAGCTGCCTGCAGCCTGTAAGCAGCCACCTTCACTGTCCTGAGTTGCAGGGACGAGGCAGGACATTATCCAGGAGGTAGGTTGGTCCTTTCTTATACCCTGTCTAGGTCCATTCGTTATTCTGTTTGAAATACACTGGGATTGCTGCCCTCTGTAGTCCCCTATTTCATGCTGTGCCAGGATTTAAGAGATTTATTTCCCAGGGGCTATTTTTAGCAATGACACCACAGTTAAGCCAATTGAGGCTGGCAGTAATGGCTGGGTCACAGCTCCAAACTGCATCTGGCTGGGATTGGGTTTGTTGAGCAGCATCTTATGAAGAGCACATGAGGCTCTGGCTACTCAGGATTCATCCAGGAAGCACCAGGACTGGAAGCTGCTTTTTGCTTTCATATGGCCAAGCCCGGCCCCTTTTGGATATTGTGCTGCGTCCATCCATCTCGATGCACGGTGTGATGGGTCACCCTTCTGAGCTGCTGTGTCTTGGATCTGCCAGCCAAAATGCTTGTGTGATCAGCTCTTACCTGCTATAGTCAAGAGCAGCCAACAGAGCAGGGACCTATTGTTTATCTCCTGAGTTAGATAAGAAGATGCTGTAGTTTGTCACAGACTGATTTCTTTTCTTCAGCCATGGTCTGTAATCCCTTTGACACTTGGGTTGTTGCTCTCAAAACAGGGCACTTGTAATTCTCTCCCGCTAAAACCTCTTCCCAAGACTTTCCATTTAAAATTTGATTTTGTTTTTCTCTTTTCATAGAGAAGTTCTTTTCTGTTTTAATAACATCTGAACTTTTGTACTGTGAAATTCACCATACAATGGCTTCTAGCAAAAATTATTAAAAAATTGTAATTTTTGTTATGTACATTTTGGTCATAACTCATCTGAGTTGAACTGTATGCTTACAGCAGTAGAGGTGCTTTCTGTCCAGAAGTGTCTATAAATTGAGGTGGACAAAATAAGAGGAAAAAACTGAGAAAGGATTTGAGCGTGGAGTTGCATCGGTGGCAGCTGGTGGCCTTGGTTCTCCGTTAAGGAGCTCTGGCTCTTGGGGTAGGTTTTTTGTCAAACATTATTTAATGGAGTAGTGGATTAAATAAATAACAGACTCCAGCTAAACCAATTCTAGAGGATCTCTGTGCCTTGGTACAGCTGATGACAGAACTGATCTGGCCTTTGAAGCAATTATAGCAGAAAGAAATTTTGGGTACCTGAGGAAAATAAATTTTTGAGTACCTGGGTACCAGGTCTGTAGGACCTGAGTCCTACAGACAATGTCTCACCAGCCTGCACGAGGCAGTGCTTTGCCCTGATCATCAGCACAGCTCCTGGCACTGCCTGGGGAAGCACACGCACAACTTCCTTAGGTTTTTCCCAATTCTCCAAAGCTCCTGATACCCTTGCTTGATAGGGGGAAACGTGTTCCTGCTCACTGCAGAGCTGAGGGAGCTCTAAGTCCTCCACCAGTACAGATGCAAACAGGCATTTGAACAAGTATTTTTAAGAAAAGGGGGCAGGCATAAACAGCATGAGGAGGATGAGATGCCAAAGGCTGGTGAGAGACAGTCAGCCTCAGAGCCATGGCCACAGGATGGGCAGGAGGGAGCTGTGTTGAGAAGGAGAGGACTCCAGGACACTGACCCCAGGAGAATTGCCAGCTTGCTGGAGCAAGACTCTGCTATAGGAAGGTCCAACGTATGTGCAGATGAGGTTCCCAAGGCGGCGTGATGCTCCTGCTTGTGGAACAGGGCTGCTGAGAAGTGGTGTTAGACCCTGGCAATCCTTGGGGGCAGGAATATCAGTGAATGTCTACAGTCAGCCCTGGGTATATGCTGGGAGGAGGAAATAAATAATGGTATTGAAACCAAATGTCCTTGTACACTTGAGTTTTCAGTGGTGTGATTCCAGACATGGACTGCTGTGAGCAGCTCAAGGATAGGGCTCCTGGGGATAAAACAAAAGCATAAATGTGAGATCTCCTTGCTGCAAACCAGGCCCTGGGTACAGCCTTCAAGAGGTGTTTTGAAAGTATAATATATTTTAATATAATTTCACTCTAAGGTGGTGTTTTGAAAAGCTTTGGAGATGTAGAAACATGGAGGCTTTTCTCTCTCCAAAAGAGCAAGTCTGCGGCAACACAGAAGGTGGTGCACTAATCTAGTCCCTGTTCCTAAAGAAGTCTCCCTAAAAGCTGGCATAATGCCTATCTAAATTAAACACTTAATGTCATGTATCTCCCAGCTGCAATATTAGACAGAAATCTGAAACTGGGCTATTAGCCTGGAGGACTTTAGAGGAGACAATTCAAGTTTGGCAAACTTCCTGGCACTAAATAAACACAAGGGAGAAAAAAAATCCCCTAAACTTTCTTTTGCAAGCATAGTCTTGAGTTCTCAGAATCCAGGCTGTCATCTGAGGACTAGTTTAAAAGACTTAAACTGATGTAAAAATCTCTTATGTCTCTCAACATGTGAACTATATAGTATTTACTACTTTACTAATTTTTTTGTAGTGGAACACAATTGAAATTTAAGGCCATAAACCCTATTGCCTTTCAAAGGTGCTCGTGCCTCTGAGATATTTTGGAGGGATTTTCAAAAGAATTGCGGTTTCCTAGCGAGCAAGATCCCAGCTCTGATCATCACTGGTTTGGAGGGGAAGTGCATCATCAAAAGCCTTAGCCTGTCTTGAAAAATCTCCACCTCATCTAAACTGCACTGAAGAGACAAATGCCTGGTCAGCTTCAGACGTGGCATGTGATGTGCAGCAGACACAGTGTGAGGGTCATAGAAATGTTCTGCAGAGTTCCCTGTGCCCTGCTAAGCGTGACTCCTGCGATGCCAGACTTGGGATTACCTCTCAATACAAACTTCTCAGCCAAAGGGAGGCGGGAGGGCAGACGGTGGAGGATGCAGATAATGTTGGCCTTAAAACAAGTGGCATGTGTCGAGGTCTGTGGCAGCAGGATGGCCCCATGACATATTTCTTACTCACAGCTTAGACGCGCCAGATCGGATTCCCGCTGACATGTAAAGTCCTTTTCCACAGCTCTGGCAGTGCTAAGAGCTGGGCCAGTCTAATCTCCTCCTCTTCCTAAAACCCTCCTGTGCTGTAATGCTGACCAAAACCATGGAGTTTTGTGTGGAAGCGGTGACAATGCTGACATGGGGTCTGCGGTGCTCAGTAGCGTCACCTCCTGCCCTTCCCATCTGCCTTCCTTGTGTCTTATACACTGGTACATTGGGTTTTTTTGGATGAGGGGTGGTCTCTCTAGCACAGTTTTCTAGGGAAACAAGTAAGCGCAGTGTGGCAGCTATATGGGTGTCCCTACTCACTCATCAGCTTCAGAGATGTAAACCTGGAAAACGCAAAAAGTATTTGCAGGTGTTATGGCTGGGCAGCCTGGCCCTGTGCACAGGCAGGGGACAGCCAACTTCACCTGTTTTTTTAGCAAGCAGAGGGTTCACGTAGGAAAAAGAAATTGGTGGTGCCTAGGCTACAGAAATGTTCCAGTTGCATTGCACCTCCTGGTATGTAGGAGACTCGAAGGAGACAGAGCAGCCTGTGGGAAGCAGGCTCCTGCTGCTCCGTGTGTGTAAGGACTGGCTGGGCAGCGTGTGATACCGTGCTGTGACATGTACCAGTAATTCTGATATGGGAGTGGGTAGTAAAAGTCTTTAATTTGCTCTAAAAGCCCTTCCATAGGACAGGGGCAGGGCAAAAAGGTCTTAGTTGAAATCAGAACCAGGGTCATTAGATTTTGAGAAAAGTTACATTGCAAATGACTTTCCCCCTCATTTATTTCTGTATCCATTTACTAATTACACAGCTCAGTTTTCTTCAGTACGTGACCCCAAGCCCTTTTGTAGAAGTGAGCTCTGTAAAATGCCCTTAGAGGAAACCCAATTTGGTACCTGGCTGTCAAGGAAAGAGATAGTCCCTGAGCAAGGGGGAAGTTTTCCTGTCAATATAGCATTCAAATTTAGCTTCTGCCACTGTAGGCAACGTGGCATTAAAAGAAGGAGCTTAAGTTATTAAACTGAGCTGCTTTAATCATCCAGTTCGGGGAAATCCATTGCTACAGGAGACCTGAGGATTAATGTATTTTTACCGCAAAGCCAATACATCTATTCTGATCAGTTAGCTGTTGCTCACTCGTGCATATGAAACTTCATTCTCTGGGTTTGCTCTCAATAGTATGGGACCAAATGGAGTTTTATCTGGAGATTGACCCTGTTACCTTGAATCTCATCATTCTGGTAGCTAGCTATGTTATTTTGCTTCTGGTTTTCTTGATCTCCTGCGTGCTCTATGACTGCAGGGGGAAGGATCCCAGCAAGGAATATGCTCCTGAGGTCCCTGCAGACACCCAGCCTCCGATCCGGCTGGTGGTGATGCAGCAAGGCTCCCCGGGTACCCGCTGGGCAAAGGGGCTTGTTTCTGCCTATGAAAACTCCTCAGACCTGACAGGGAAAAGGACTACTGTTGTGTAAGGGGATCCTGCCTTGGAGCTCTGGTTTCTGTCGATCAGCTCGTCTGCTATGTTTACGTTTGCAAAAGGATAACGCATTCACAAGGTAAGTTGAGACGCCGTTTTGTTTGATACGGTGCCATTGCTAAGAGGGTCATTTTATGTTCAGCTGTGTTCTGCTTTGATATAGGCTTGCAGTCCTGCCTGCCGTCTGACGAAACTAATTTCCATTTACGCTGCTGCTGCCTCGCAGCCCACTGGCAGTTGGAAGCAGTGACGCTGTGATCCACTCAGGCTCTGAAGAAGGGCCTTGGTTTAATCTCGAGTTGTGCATGGTACTGTTATTTTTGCAGGAACATAGTGTTGTTCAAAGTATCCCACCTCTGAGGGGCTGAGCCGTGCTGCCCTGCAGCCTCGTCACATCTTCCTCAGACAGCAGAGCACAAATGACCTTGGTAGATTGTTTATCTCTCCAGTGAGGAAAGAAACACTAAGGATTTTAGAAGGATAGAGATAGTCCCTTTCTGACAGAAGCCAGCTGCTGTTCCCATCAGAATTTAATACTTTCCGTGTTGTCTCTAAGCCCCCCAGAGGGCAGTGCCAAGACTGGCTTGGCACTTATTTTCCATAGATAGAACATAACATGAGCTCTGCTCTTACGGGGCAGAGTACTCCTTGCCCCACACAAATCCCCTAATGGAATACAATGTGCTTCCTGGAAAAGCTGGGTACGCTGCCTCCTGCCCAAGGCAGAGTGCGAACCGGGGCAAATGTACAAGTAATGCAATATGTGTGAGTCATTGCTGCCATCTGCCCCACTGAAACAGCAATTTCTGCAGCAAGTGTGACCTGTGTCCTGGCTTTCAGTGTGTGTCTCTACACTGAAAGCCAGAGTCTGACCCTGCCTCCAGCCTCAAGCCTTCCTTCAGCTCTATCATGTTCCAGCTGGGCCACATGAAGGCTGTTACTGTACTTCCAGTAAATCTAACATTATCTGCACCATCTCCTATTGTTCTTCCCATAATCGGAGAGCTGTAAACTAAAGGCCTTTTTGGCTAACAAATTTCTTCTGTACCTTGCTGATTCCCCCTCCCTCCCCTGCCCCTGTTGGTCCTTGATAGATTTAGGTTAACATCTCTTGAAAGGAATGGAAATGTTTTCTTTGTCCTCTAGGTGAAGCCCAGAGGGACAGGGACAAGAGAGCTGTTGATCTCATAGACAAAGAAGTGGTTGCAGTGCTGGGTAGCTGTTTCCAGGCACAGCCAGCTCGGGTCCTGCTTTGTCCCATCAGCCTGGGCTGTAAAACCCACCCGAGAACCAGGGGAGACATTGCCCAGGTTGGTACCCACTGTGTTCTATGCTGGCAGAGACACCTTGTCACTCATGACCAAACCACCTTTTAAAACTAATTTGGCTGCCAGGAATTTGTGGCTTAAGTTGGTTTGTTCTACCCAAACATGGCTGTGATTCAACAAAAACCCTGAAATACCTTGTTTTGACATTCTAAGATGCAATGCTTAATGCCAGGTTATGGTGTCCCTCTAGATAGTACTTGAACTATTGTGTATAGTACACTTTGGCTGGTGTATCTTAACCTGGTTATTAAGGGAAAAATAGCACTGGACCCACGGTGTTGCAGGAGTCTGTCCCATATGCTATTTTACATCACCTTAATGAAAAATACCCACAGTCCTACAGAAAGCTTTAGTAAACACGGTGAGATTTATTACCTGTCTACGTCAAGCGTCATGGGTGACTCACTGGACGCAGGGGTCCTAATGGCTTCAGGATGTGCATTTTAAATTCTTCCAGAAATAAACTGCAGAGAATTCAAACCACAGTTGAATGAAGCTGGACTGCATGGTGTGTACTCCAGCTGGGCAGTAACCGGCTGCCTGTGCTACAGCCCCAGATGTGCTGATTTATGCATCAGCCAGCACAGCATCCTGGCATTGGCAAAGAAATCTTGAGATATGGAGTATCTTTTTTATTTATCTGTATTTTTTTTAAAAAAGCAGCCAGAATGGTTAGTGGTTTATCTTTTGCTTTCTTAATATTTAAGGGTGAACCCAGTTTTTGGTTTCAAGTTGTCCTTTGCACCCCCCGTGAGTTACAGATACACCTGGCTTTGGAAGGAAGGCTCCAGAGAGCTGGGGGCTTGAGTAAAACTCTTGATGTGATGAAACCGTTAATAATTCAGAAGTTGGCATGATCCTCTGGTATATATCACACTGAAATAATTACGTTGTATGTCTAGTTTTGGTTATTTAGCACTGAAAATGTGCAATTAGCTAACTGCAAGTTGTAGCTGCATTGGCAAAACTTGGCAGTGACTAAGCTGCTGGTATGTTATGGCCCCTGTCACTGTTGCAGGCTGGTGTTATCTTTCCTTGGGCTTTGTTGTCCCCCTTGTCTTCAGCTTGTAAGCTCTTTAAAGCTTTTTGTGTGTTCATATCTCATCTAACCTGTTAGGACCTTCTTGGTGATACGAGATCCTTGGTGTTAGGGAACAGAAGTTATAATCTTTGCTAAGACAACCTTGGGGGGAATAAAAAGAGCTCAAAAATCTCACAAAGAGCGTGGCACAGCCGTTTACTTTGTTGATGGTGAGATGTCATAGAGAAAGCCGCAACACCAGCAGAAAAGCCCCATGTTTCTTTGACAAAGGTGATGCAAAAAATGTAATGATACCACGACACGTCTGCTGTATCTTTGCCACCATGTGTGTTTGTGCAAGT
Organism: Nycticryphes semicollaris; assembly: GCA_013400055.1. Classification (NCBI taxonomy): domain Eukaryota; kingdom Metazoa; phylum Chordata; class Aves; order Charadriiformes; family Rostratulidae; genus Nycticryphes; species Nycticryphes semicollaris. The sequence continues at coordinate 15,087 of VXBJ01007730.1, read as the reverse complement.
AATACATGTAGAGATAGGGACTTCCAAGGCTGCGGTAATAAATACCTTTAGATAGCTGATATTCTCCAGGTACATAATTTAACAGCAAACCTTTTGTGTACGCCAACCGTGGACTTTTGGCTCAATGGCAAAGTTGTTGATTTTGGCATGGTCATGTTTTCTTGCTTAAGTTCTAGGAAGTGGGGCTGTAGCACTGCAGGGGGATGCAGGCCAGGGAGCTGTTCCCAGGGGCACAGGGCTCTCCTGTAAGAAAACTTTTCAGTTGTGATAAAGGCGATGGCCTCTGCCCTGAAATGTGGAGGTAAGACAGCAAATGAGGCTTTCCTCCTGATAGTATTGTAGAAAAGAATGGACTATCAGCAAGTTTGCTGATGACACAAAACTGGGAGGAGTGGCTGACACACCAGAAGGCCACGCTGCCATCCAGAGAGACCTGAACAGGCTGGATTGCTGGGCAGAGAGAAATTTAATGAAATTTAAAAAGGGCAAGTGTAGAGTCCTACATCTGGCAAGAACAACTGCAGGTACCAGTATAAGTTGGGAAGAGTACTGTTGGAGAGCAGTGTAGGGGAAAGAGACCTGGGGGTCCTGGTAGACAGCAGGATGCCCATGAGCCAGC
>VXBJ01007730.1:0-14395 GCA_013400055.1 Nycticryphes semicollaris | reverse complement strand
GTACAAGTTGGAACACAAGAGGTTCCACTTAAATATGAGGAAAAACTTTTTCATGGTGAGGGTAAGAGAACACTGGAGAGGTGGTGGAGTCTCCTTCTCTGGAGACATTCAAAACCCATCTGGACGCGTTCCTGTGTGACCTGCTCTGGGTGTTCCTGCTCCAGCAGGGGGATTGGACTAGATGATCTTTCAAGGTCCCTTCCAATCCCTGATATTCTGTGATTCTAACCAGTGGGTAAAATCCCCTTCCAGAAAATGAGAGACTGAAGTGCATCAGGACTTTGCTTTTCCAATGGGAATAAACCAGTTTTTTTAGATTTGCCTGTACTGAAACGATACTGGTGTATTAAAGTGGAGAGAGCCCTTGGGTATGTACAGAGAATTGCAAGTGATCTAGTCACTGTGAGTGAAATGACTGCTTTGTGAAGGCTTCTGCTACCACGATTCACTTAATGACTGTGGCAGGATTAATGCATGCAAATGGGCTTTTATCAGGCCAACCTTGCAGGAAATCACCCTTGAGGCTGCATTCCATTCCCTGGAGTGCTTGCAGTCTTCTGCCACTTCCTTTGCACCATTGTGAGAAAATGGGCACAGATATTCTCACAGCAGTGCAGCCGTTTTCCCTAAATTGTGCGGAGTGAAATACATATCCCTTGCTAGAATTCGGGTGGTATAAAAAGTGTTGTGAAACCAGGCTTTGCCGATAGCTGTAACAAGCCGAGCTGTGCTGGGGAGTTCTGCAGAGACTGAAATATCCCTTGGAGATGTCTGCAGCATCTTGCAAGCTCTGGTCTACAGCTGGCAGGATGGGGAAAGCTGCCGAGATGTACAGCTGCAGCACAGCAGCACCCGGGTGGCTCTGTGCACATACCCTGTAACGGGCTCTGCCATCACTCTTCAGTTGATCGTGGTTTTGTGCCTTGCTCAATCTTAACTGCACCGATGGTAGACCTCTGTATTGCCTAGAGGATTAGGCAGTATTTTAAGGCCTGGATGCATAGAAATACTGTTTTGAAGTAGGTGCCATTGGCAAATGAACAAGCTCTTGGTAAAATTACCAATTCTGCCCTTGGGTTGTGGGGCAACCTTGGGCAGCTTCGCTCCGCCTGTCTCTGCTCCACGTGAATTTTCTCAGCTCTTCTGCCCTCTGCACCAAGATTTCTCTCTCTTAGGTGTTTGTGCAGTTTGTGAGGGGGTTGCTACAAAACTCTGTGTTTTACTCTATGAACTAACCCCAGTAGGTTCAAATAAAATAAAATAAAATACACTCAGCAAAAAAATGGCTGGAGCGGGTGAATCACAGGAGCCAATGAATAAGCCATGGTAAATCTGGACATCAAGCCTTAAGACATTTGCTTTATGTGAGCACTTGCTTTGGTCATCGTGGCGGTCTGACGATCTGTAGCTCTGTGGTTTGAAGGGAACCAAGAGGTGGTGGGAGGATTTATTGCTGTTCTGCAGGAAGCAGGAATCCAGTCTGCACTGGCTCACTTTCAATTGCCTTTAGTGCCCTTTTACATATTGCTGCTTCTGTCAAATCTTTATTAAAGGCAGAAACACAAGAAAAAACCCCCCAGATTTGTAGATTCTCCAACATTAATTCAAGTCAAATGTGTCATTAAATTCACTGAAAATACATCTTTCGTGTGAGTTTGTTCCACTGTAAATATACTGTCTAAGCCTTCAGAATTTTTTTTTTAAATCCCTAATAAGTCACTACATATTAGTGGAGGATTAGTCCAGACAGACTAACCCATATTCACAGGAGAGAATTCCTTCCCATGCAGTGAATTTTTTAGAATTTGAAAAGGGATAAATCTCTCTCTTTCTTTTTATTTTTATTAGCACACTGTTCTTCGTGTGCAAATGCTCATCCTCTGACAGTGCTAAGTATAGAAGCAGAGTAACACATCCAAATCAAACCCCTTGGCTGTAAGAAGAGCTTAAGAATAGTTTTTATTGCCTAGAGCCATGTCACCTTATTTTATCAGCTATTCAGTTTGTGTAATGTTAGCACTTTGGTGGGAATGTCAAGAGGTAAGAATTGATACTGGATGTTTAATTGGAAATACTGTTCTTCCAGCTATGAGCCAACACTACTGCATGCTTACAGGAGCCTTGCAGCCCAGTGTGCCATCTGTTAGACATACCAAAAACTGCAAGCCCAAGTCTCTCAAGCTACCTTTGAGTTTTTTATAAGGCAAAGCATTGACCTGGTCCTGCTCCAGTCCAAGTGACTTTGTGACTCTCCCAAGTGCTTGACTCCCTGTGCTGAACTTGTCCCGACCCATAGGGCCTGGATGGTGAAAGCAAATGCACGCGTACTGCTGATGGCCTCAAGGGACTCCTGCAGCCAGTGCCCTAAATAGCTGCATTTCGGTGGTGTGTGAAATGACAGCCAGGGCTGTAGCGAGAATAAGGACACAAGGAAGGTGTGAAGGATGGGGGGAACATACACTGGGATCTGATGGTGGTTGCTGCTGCCTAGGAGGAAAGCAGGTGGTGGACTCCTGGGGGCAGCTGTCAGGACTTTGAGGTAGAGACCTGGTCCTTCATGCTTGAGCGAGAGACAGCTAAATGAATTGTTTATAAATACATTGCTCTGATACTCACAGCAGAAAGCTATATAGCTTAACAAGGTAAAATCATACCAGAAATATAAAAAATGGGAAAATCGGAACTGCTGTCATCTCTAGCTTCTCTTCCAACTCCTGGTTTTGTCTCCTCGCTCCCTCCTCCTCACATGTGCTGGTTTCCTTGGAGATGCTGCCGCTTAGACTCCCTCTCTAATAATGACACTGTTTGACATTAACCTTTCAAAAAGGCATTTCCACCCTAATGTGACAATCTGGGTGTATATACTTGTCACAAGGCATCCAAATCCAGCATCTGATGGTCCAACCCAGGCTGCGGATGGGTCAGTCTCTTCTCAGATCTGCAGCAGATGCTCTGTGTGGGCAATGAAGCTGTACCCTAGTTTCTCCATCTGTTAATGGCAGCAATAATTGTCACACAACTGGGGTGGTGGGTTCATTTAATTAATATTTATGAAGGAACATGAGATCTTTTCACGGGTGGTGCTATAGAGATATTGTTAATTATGAATGATTATATATTTGTGTCTCTTCCTGAGCGCATAGGAGGCTTAGACATATTGTTTAAGCACCCACATTTCACACTCCTTCAGTATTGAGGCTTCTTAGGCCCACAATATATCTCTTTATTTCCCTAAAAATACATTCAATTTAACTGCTATTGGCTTCAACATGAGCAAAGAATCTAGGCTTAGCATCTTCCCTCTACTTGGATTAATGATACTGTCTAAATCATCAATATTTTTTATAACTTCATTAGGTAATATTTTTCATGGGCTTTTTTTAGTTCAACCACTTATTTAAAATAAAATAAATGTACAAAATAAGGCCAATTCTAGGTCTAAACCTTTCAAGAAAGGTGAGGGGAGGCAGGATTCAGGATCATCCTTCCACCTCTGCCTTCTTCAAATAAGAGAGCAGACCCTCCAAAGTTCTGAGGAATTAATGTGAAATGCTTCAAGTTTATTGCTGAAAGCTGGGCGTTCATAAATCAAATCTAATAAGATTGGATTGAAAAAAGATCTGTGAGTAGCAGCTCTTGATTTAAGTGTCTGCACATGCCATGTTCACTGGGTGCAGCCACTGCACCACTTGTCCTCCACAATAACAACAAAAAAGACACTGCTTGATGGAAGCATATTAATAGTGCTTATTACAAGTGATTTATTTTCTATTCTCTGCATGTTCCTCCCCTTTCAGGAGCATATTAAGCACAGAGTTGACATAAGTCACAAACTTGTTTCCTCAAAAAGAGAAAAACTACCCGAAGATGGCAGCAGGCTTGGCTTGCTAGAGGACACACACTTCGCTTGTCCTGAGCCTAAAGGACATGTCCCTTAGTAGAGAGAAAGTACCTGTCCCAATTCCAGTTGGTTATGCGCTTGGGGCAGTAGAGGGATGTGGTTTGCTATCTACACGGCTCAGGCAACCTTTCCACTCGATCATTCCTCATCAGCCACCAACAGCTCTGCAATTCCCAGCCCTCCAGGCAAAGCACGCAGGTTACAACAGATAAGGCATGAACCCAGGGACACTGGAGCAAAAGAAAAGCTTTTTACTGCAATGGGAATAGTATTTTATCACTTTTCAGGGTATTAGTTTTAGACCAGTTTTACACTGGAACAAGAGGGGTTCAATAATGGGTAGGTGTTTTTATTTCTAGCAAAAACCCCGATGGAGACACAATTACACCAGGGAAAAGTACTTTGACAATAAAGCCATATTTTCTTGCTGAAACTATGCGCAACTAGCTTGGAAAATAACCTCCTTAACTAATTGAACCTCTATTTACAGTTGATGGAGAGAGACAGTTTGTAGGGACATGCCAGCAAGTATTCTCTAGTGCAGACAAAGCTCTATAAAGCTGCATTTGTATTTATATACATTTGCAGAACTGAAAATCGGGGCAGTGCTTGTAAAGCCAAGTGTTTTGTCCCTGGGGTACTGAATAGAAGGCAAATCTTTGGCATCAGGAGGCTCCGTGTTTGTTTTGGGAAGGAGAGCTGGCAAGGATCCCAGTGCTCACTCTGAACATCTGAGGAAAAGGCTGGCTGGAAAGATTTATGTTGTGACGCAGACAGGGGAAAGCCAGGAAATTTGAAGCCAGGACAGAGACTCCTACCTTAACTCATTCTGGCATGGAAAAAATAATTTTGAAGTGTTAACACCGCATCCTTGGGACACATCTTAAAAAAGGTGCTGGTGTTTAAGAGTTCCTTGGGAGGATGGAGGGTTTTACCAATTCATTGCAGTAGAGGCTGGAGAACTGCTTGGATGAGTGGGAGCTTTAAGCCATAACTGGAGGAGAAGATATGGCTCGTTGTTGTCAAGTCTGTGTGCTTTTTGCAACTGTCTTGGCAGGGTTGTTTGGTGTGGAGGACACACGCTGCACTCCTCTTATTACCTCTCTAGAGCTGAAGGGACAAAGGACCCTTTTTCTTTCCCTCCAACTAACTTTGTCTCACCAGCATCGCAATGTGGCAGATCCTGGGGATTCGCTCCTCGTGTGAGGTTGCACTCTCAGTATTACAAAAGTCCAGCTGCTTCTTGGGGTGACAGTTAAACTGCCCTTAGGAGGTTGTAAAATACTATTACAGGCTGGTTAATGGGAAACAGCTTTGCAGGTGGACTCACTGCTCTTCCCCTTTTGCAAACAGAAAATGCTTTGCCTATCTCATCTGCTTTAGGTGAATGTGTGGGTTTATTCCACTGCCTGTTTGCTCTGTTGGCACCCAGTAGACAACAGGATGCCCCAGCCCAGCATGCGGGCACCAGCGCTTGTGGCAAGAAGGCAAAGAAAGGTCCCAGCGCCGGGAGGGGGGGAGCGGAATGGTGCCTGCAAAAGCTTCCTCCAACAAGGTTACAGAAGCCTGTCCTGCCGGGCAGAGCTTCAAAGCATGGTGACACTGTAGGGCTGCCGTTTCCTGTTTTGTTTAACAGCTGCTTGGGAGGAGGCAATTGTGACCCTGGGTCCTCTGTGCCCTCTCTGCTGGGAAGCACCAGCGTAACCTGGAGTAACAGGCATTAAGAAGCCAGAGCATTTCCATTTCTTTTAGAACATATGTTAAGGCATTCTTACTGGATGAAAAAGATGAAGGAAAACGGCTTAAGGCCAGGCCATGCTCTCATCACACAAGGGTGAAGCACCTCTCTTGTTTCCACACTTAGCAAAGTTTTGCTTTTACCTGGACTGGCCCACGTCCATTTTTTTGCTATGACTTGCTTTCCAGGCAGGTGTACAGCAGCACTCTCACCTGCCTGCTGTGCAGAGGACACCCTTTGATCTCCAGGTACTTCCTACCCTGCATAGATGGGTGGAGTGAAAGTTGGGTCTCAGCAGCCACCTCCACGCATTTCGGGGGCAGACCCCTCAGGATGAGCATCCAGACCTGCAGGAACACCCATCCTGAACAGGGCCAGGTGGGGCATGGTCTGCCAGAGGCACAGCTCAGAGCTGGAGCAGTGTGTAGTGATGCTGCAGGCATGGGGCAGGTCCCTGTCAGCACATCCTCTTCAGCGCAAGGCTTGAAAGTATCTCTTGAGTCAGGAATATTTTGCATCTCTTGTTTGATTCAAGTGCTGCCTGGTCAGTTTATCTCTGTTCCTACAGGACACCAGCTTTTCTGTCTTAATGGATAAACCTCTGCCAGCCAGATCACATCCATCTTGAACTCGTGGAATAACCTGCCAGAAGGCAATGAGGGCTCAGATAAGGTCTGAGTCCAAAGAGGCACTTTTTCCTTAAAACTCTCAAGGTGTCTGATCATGACTTTAACCTGGGGTGGCGACAGCAAGTGCCCAAGCTGACTGGAGCAGGGTAAGGCTGCCAGACTTCAGAAAGAGAAATAAGTTTGTAGGTGCAGCCCTGGCTGCTGGCATGGCACAGGCTGCTGAAAGTGGCATGTGGCAAAGTCAGAAAATGCTTTAATATTTTGCAAAGGTTTTAAAAATTTGAAAAAATTATAATTCATGTTTCCTAATAAAAGATAATACAGAAAGAAAAGCAACTATACCAGCTTCTTTGGTTGTTATACCCATTTTATGTATAATGCAGGCATACACCTACACATGCATCTTTATGCATGTAATTACAGGTTGTTGTATAAAGACTGCAGGTGCCTCTATTTTAACCCTGTATTACAGCATCTTGAATTCAATGCAGAAGTCAGCCCAGCTTGATTCTCATTCTTCACCTCACCTGTATTACCTCACGTGTATTGCCGTCTTCTCTAGAAGCTCATGGGACAAGACAGGTGATGTAACAGTCCATTGCATAAAGCAACTGCTATCCTAAGCATCCTCTATGCAAAAAGCACATTCTGGGATATGGGTTCTGTCCACCCTGTAGACTTTGCATCTGCCCACAAATCATTAGTCTTTCCATGCTCCAGTTCTGGAATTTACAGGGACCGGACTTTGCTGCCTGGGACTTGGGTGTGAACCCGGACCAGCCCCAAACGTGGTGGGCTGTGCTCTGCTCTCCTTTCCCTGCCACGGGTGGGAGGTTACTCAAGGTAATTCAATGGGATTTCAGTGGAAATACCCAGGGGTGACATGAGTGTGGGTGCAACGTGGGAGAGAAGGTCCAAATTTGCATGGGTACAACTACAATAAATATTTGGCTGCCATGCTTCAGAGCCTGCTTCAAGACATGATTTGGCTGCTGGACCTGCTGCCTGAGCAATTCTGCCACCCATCTCTGGTTTCAGGTCGAGCTCTGGCTGTCTGTTTTCATTCTTCTTCTGTTGCTCTCTGTACAGCAACATGACCACTAATTTCTCCAGCTAATTAACAGTTAAAAGACAGTGTTTTGTTCCTCAGACCAACCCACGGGCTTCAGGAAAGCTTTCCTGAGAAGCAAAGGCAGTTGCAGTTGTGAAAACACCCTGAAACCATGTCATTAGAGCATGCACCTGGGGACACAGCACTTCACTTTGTTTTCCTTTCAAGGGCCTCCAGCAATGTTTTTTCTTAGTCATCAGCCAGGATGCTTCACAGTGGACCCATGATATTTCTCAAGTGGAGATGGGATGAATGAAACTAGATATTTGTTTCAATTTGAACTAAAGTAAATTGTCTAATCAGACTGTCTTCCTCTGACGTCCGTCCTTGAAATACAAAGTGGCGAGCAACAGTGCAAGACTTAGCACTCATGTTCCCCCAGCAGACTGAGCATCCTGTTCAGCAGAGATTTCATTGGGTTCCCAGGGTTTTCTTGCACTATTTCAGGTTTGGCCCAGTAACAAAAATGGCTTCTTTGCCTCTTTTGAAGACTTTAGCATCCAGTAAAGCACCTCATTCTTGGAGTATCTTTGCCCCTTCAGAACTGCGGTCCTACAGACATAACCCCCCCAAACCTGCCAGAGAAGAGGGGATGTGGGATGCTGCTGACAGGGCAGCACTGGCTGCTCCTTTCCCAGCCAGGGCAAGCTGCTGCTAACTAGACCCTTGTTTTTGTCAACCACAGACCTCCTTTCTGGCAGACCCGTACAATGACCCGTGTATCACAGAAGGCGGACTTGTACACAAGCTATAAATCATCAGGTCTTTTCTTTCACTACCTTTTGCATATAAGGTAACAGCAGTTCCACATTCCTTTGATGATGCAGTAATTTATTGTTTGACAGTGGCTTAATGAAAACCCTGCTGTTCTTCTCACTGCAATTTGAGAATCGGCATTACAAAGAAGTCCTTCCTTGACCTTTACTTCTTGGCCACTCCTGGAAATTAGAGTGTCTTCATTTTAATGAGCTCAGAGGATTGGGGAGTTGCAAGAAAAAAAATAATCAGCTTCAAAAATACCTAGCTTCCTCTTGTAAATATGTCAGGACATGTTTTTAGATACAGAGCTTTCTTACCTGAACAGACTTGTGCTCTCCTTATTCTGTGACTTCTCCAGCTGAGCTATTTCTTGGCTCCAGCCTATGGCTAATGATGCAAGGCCATGTTTACTTTGCGTGAATTATGTTGCAACATATAGCCCAGATCTTCAGCTGGTATAAGTCACCCCAGTCTTTGCTCCCCTTTCTATTGCTTCTGCAGTCAAATTTAGATGGCAAACCATGGGTGACCAGGCTCTGTGTATGTATATATGCATACATATACATAAATGCATGCATGTGGGTTTGTGATGTTTATAAAACTTTGCAAGGAGCAGTGTCTAAACTGACAGTGCACTCGGACAAGCAAAATGGAAGAAAACGCACTAAACAGAAATGACAGTATGAGCAGAACAAGGTTGGGAGATGCTGATTCAGGGCCTTCCTCTTTCCCAAGGGTGGCTGAAGGGTCCTTGGAACAGCTCCGTTCCCTTCCTGTGGGTCTGTTCCTTGGCCATGTGGGAGCTATGCCATGGCCAGGGGTGAACTGTGGGTGATGTAGAGGCAGACCCCAGCGCTGGAAGTGCTGCTGGGCTCACACTGTCTGGGACATGACTCCTACTTCAGGGCCAGGCGACTGCTGCTCTTCTAGGAGTGATGGTTTGTGTTATGGGTTCAAACATAGGTTTCAAGCCAAAGCTCATGACTATGGAAATATTCCTCCTCTCTTTTACCAACCCGAGTGCCTGATTAGAATTCCAGTCTGCTCTCACAATCAGGGGAGAGCGGTGGGCATCTCCAGATGTAATTCAGACCTTAGCTGGATTTTGGCTCTTCCAAGACAAAGCTGAAGGGGACAAGGCACTTCTTTTGGATGCTTAAATGTCAGTGGGAAGAACATTATGGGTTTCTGGTCCTGGAGGTGGGGTGAGCACAGCTGTACAGAAGGTTCACTGCAGTTCCGTGTCTTAGAAAATGTTTGTTGTGCGTTTGTATAAGAATTTGTATAAGTTTGCATGTTGTGTAAATGACAGTCTTTTGTAGTAATCCACACACACGCTCTCTTGTGTACTTATTTATTAGGTAGCAAGGCAGAAAGCTTGGAAGAGGACCATGTTTGCAAAGGGCTGTAATGAGAAACGTTTCCTTCTTACATCAATGTTGTGCAGCACGTAACTGAAGGCAGTATCTAATTGAATATATATATTGAATTGAGAATCTGCCTATCAATTCAGTTTATTCTGAATTGTTTTTATCAATGTCAAAATAGAAATAGATGGTGAAGTGAATAAAAAACCATACTGAAATATAGGAGAAGCGTCGGTAAACCTTTTCTTGCTGCTTTTATCCAGTGTTAGTGCTGAGCGCTCCCAAAACCAGAACTGAACAGTTCATCTACAAGGACAGACAAGAAAGAAAATATAGGGATTATAGTGATTATTGTTTGTGAAATCAGAGCAAAATCTGGATGGAGCAGCTCTATGTAAGCGTGGACATTGCTATATGAAGGGATGGATATGCGTATATAAGATTCCCTGAGGCCTTAAATTGTGACAGGAGTCTCGCAGTGATGGTGCACGAGGATGGAATTTCTCAGGAGAGGGACCTGCCATTAGCCAGAGGATTCTTTGATTAAGGAGGCTTTAGCCTACACTGGTTTTAGCCCGCTTTTAATAATAAAAGAGCTTCACTACCTCACCTGCAGGGCAGCAGAAGACAGGGCTCACTCCTTCAACGCTGCCTGAAGGCCCAGCATAGGAAAAGTGACTGCAATTTCCTTGATCATGTCAAAAGAACTTTGCCGTAGGCAACAGTTTCTGACTGTGGCGTCTCTGGGGGACCTGGGTGTTATTTTTCCAAGTGGGATGGTTAATAGGTACCAGCTTTGCCATTATAAAATGAAGAAAACAGCTGCAGTTTTCACAGTCGGGTAGCGTGGTCATCCCTGAGTAGGAATACCCTGTTACGCTCACCTAGCTGTGGCACAGTAAAAATTATACACGCCTCTTCTCCCCAGGGATTTTACAGCTATGGAGCTGAGGCACATTAATTATTCTGCCATCACAACAAACCATTCTCCTGCACTGAGGACAAAGCTGCTGCTCAGAGCTGGCCTCAGGAGCTGGAATAACAGGGGCTACACGAGGTCAGGGCCAGAGGTGAGCTGGCCCAGCTCCCCAGGACAGGCATTCAGAGTGGCTGCCTGCATTCCCACATGCTGAGCTCAAGCTCAGGCTACGGCCCCTGCTCTCATGCCCATTTTTTACAACAAAAAAGAACAGCTTCGCCATCTCCTCTGGGTGACCCTTGGAGGAAGGATGGGCACCGTCCCATTCACCTCCAAGCTGGGAACTCTCTCCAGCGTGCAACGTCCAGTTGGCACAGACACACCATAACCCACGCTGCCACCAGCCCTTTTTCGGCAGCTGGGTGCACAGTGTTTGTGTGGGGGTCAGAGTGTGTGATGACTGGGATGTGGTCCAGCCAGGCTGATCGGTACTTTACAGGTGCCAACACTGAAGATGAGCAGTAAATCTGTGCAGCTAGTCCTCCAGAATAAATGTCCAGAGAGTGGTCCTGCCTTACACCAGCTGCACTGGAGCCATGGCTCTTGAGTCCAGCTGAGGATCTGCCCGTTGAGCTGAGCAGAACAGCTGGTTTGTTCCTGTCATATCGTGTTTGGTGTTGAGCACAGGACTGTTTTCGGCAGCAGGCACATTTATCACCTGCAGCAAAGTTTAATGGAGAGCCAACCTCTTTGGCAGCTTTTTATTGCAGGGAGGGGAGAGGGTTTATGTGAACTGGATTTGTGAAGGCGGTTGTACAAATATTTGCTCTCTGCTCCTTAGCAGCCAAGGGATGAGTAAAAACAACATCTCCTTTTAAGGTTCCATTCACTTGTTACAAAAGACTTGATCCAATTTGGTTTTGTTATGGACCTCCAGCTCTTTTTGTGGGTTGTGTAGCTCAGTCCCTGCTCCACAGCACTGCGCAGAGGCAGGAGTCTGGGCAGAGCGATGCTGCAGTGATGGAAATCTTCCTGCACAGGGAAGAGCTTTGGTCTGGGTATTGGATGTGAAAACAGCACCTTTGGGATCCTCAGTCACTAGTACAATTTTTTCCTGCAGGAAAAATACCGTTTGATTATGGCATTCAATACTGTGCAACATTAGACATACACAGAAAGACTAAGGTAGAGTTGACTCTAATTCCGGTGCTTCCTCATGTTAACGCCTTTGATTTTGAAACTTCAGTACTATTCAGTACTACAACTACATAAAAGAAATGCTGCAGGTGGACAGATGTTCTGCTTAAAAATGTTAATTTTTAAACCATCCTTTGTGTGGTAGAGCATAGGTCTCTGCTGTGCCTGTAGGAAACCTGTAATAAAAATCACAGTTTGAACAAACTATCTTGGATGATTCCAAAATCAAAACCATTTATCCTTAATTCCCTTTAGTGATTTCATATCAGACTTATGTCATCAGTGTAATTTGATATTAGTATTTCTGAAGTTTAAGTGCAGGAACATCTCTGGCAGTTGTTTTTAGTAAGTTCCCTGTTAATATCTACTTAACTGGAGACAGAAAGAATCAAGCACACATTTAATTATGGAGATGTCTGCATGATAGCACAGAATCTCAAACAAAAAAGCGACACTTTTAATATGAATAATCTGGAGACTTAAAAGTATCAGTCATCTTTAAATAGCAATATATGGATGACTAAAAGCAGCACTAACTCTGTTGCACTGTACAGCCTGCAGTTTAACAGCCATTTATTTTAACCTTCTGTGTGGCAGCATGCAAGGGGAGGCACAGTGTACCCCTCATTTGGGTGGCATTAACAGAACTGTCCACAGGTTGGGCCTCTGCTCCCCAAAACCAGAGGAGAGAGACCACGTCTTCCAGAGTGTCACCTTGTCCTCTGCTGAAGGGCATCTTGCCTTGAAGGAGATTCCGTCCTTTTAGTCTTGAAGTGCACTAAAGATCTTTTAAACAGTTACCATTAGTTCAAACGTACCCGATACAGCTCTACTGCCAAAACATGGGAATCTGGATTTCCACTGAAAAGCTGAAATGTGCCTCTAGAAAGTTCTGGGAAAAGCTTTTGTCATTTTCACTGAAACCTCTGCAGAGGTTTTCTCAGTGACAAGGGAACTAATAGGTTTGGGGTTCTTCTCTACAATTTAAAAAGCTAGTATTTAAGTAAAATACTATTACAAGAGACCAGTAAAATTACAAAGAATTGGTAGCAATTCCAAAGCCACCATTCCTATTTATATTAGCTGTGAGGCTGTTTGAAATGAGTCGTGTACGGTCGATAACAGCATTGCGGGGCACAGTGGCCAGCGAGGGGCCAGCCAAGGGGACGGGCAGATGCCACCATGGTGGTTTGGTGTGTGACATGCACCCCTGGCCACATGGTGGGAGAGCTGCAGCGTGCCTTCCTCATCCTCACTCTCACACCAGGGCTGTATCGCACCCTGTAATTTATAAAGTTGATCAGAACGGAGGAGAGTGGTGTGACCTCAGCCAGGAGGAATTCCCAGGCTCTGATCTGCTGCCAGTGCCGTGTCCCAGCCACTGGGGGGAAGCTACTGAGGAAACAGATTTTGAAAGCATGGCCTTTCTCCAGGGCTCTGGTTCTGTTCCCAAAAATGTGGCCCTGCAATTTTGCATCCACAAGCTACAGATCAGAAGCTTGTAACGCTGAGTGCGGCAGCACAAGGTAAGCCCCTGTGAGGATTCCTGCTCTTCTCTTTGGGTAACCAGAAGCAGCTCAGGAGCAATAGCTCCGGGGAAGGAGCAGTTTCTGAAAAGCCATGCTCTGTACATACAGAAATCTCTATCTCAGCTTTTCTTCATCAGGGACATTGCTTATTTCTTGACTTTGTAAAGCAAATTTATCATCTCCTTCTAAATATTGCTATCTGAGCCTCAAGACCCAGGAATCCGGAGGACAGGAATCTGCTCTTCAAGGGTCCAATCTTGATAAACAGCTTGAATGGCTCCTGCGTCCCTCTGGATTGTTGTTTATCCACTCACTGTCCAAGAGGCCCCTAAATACCTCCAAGTTATTAGGCTTTTTTCCCTCCAGGCCTTCCAGCAGTTACATGATGGGTCAGTGTCTCATCAGTGTAAATCCAATCACTCGGTTACATCACTGGAACGCTGCAGACTTTCATCCACCACAACAGGAAGAGAAGTCAGGTCAGAGTCTGTCTGAAGACTTACCCCTTCCACCAAAGATAACACAATTTATCTCAAGGGTGGGGTGAAAATTAACTGGATTAAAAAAATGAACCTCACAAAGGTTGCCAAGAGCAGTAACATTCATTTTGCAATCACTGTTTGCCAACCAAGACAAATTTATGCTGGAATCAAACCTCTTGGTTCAACTGTCTCTTCCAAGTCCTCTAACCTCTCAGCAACTTGGCCTCTCCACCAGTAATTAAAGAGTGTGTACCAAGAGTTTCTTGCCATCCAGAATGGATGCTGTGCAACAGAACTCCCTTTAATCTCTGTAACAAACCACAACCAAGAGAAAGAGCATTTGGATTTTTGTCCTTGAATACCATAAGTTGTTTCTGCAGAAACACTGAAGTCTCTCAATGTTATCAGGGGATGCGGGGCGACGAGGGAAGATGCGAACAATCGATATGATTGATAATGCAGACTTCCGTTTATTAGTCATTAACAGGCTATATTTATACAAGCACTTCATTGCTTAAGCACACTTGTCCATTAATCATTGGCTTATTGCTAAAGGCTACATTTTACTAATCCAACCCCTTACAGTTACGGCTGCATGTTACATCTTCATTCCTTCAACTACAAACATCTTGTTATTGTACCACTCTCAGGTTCAAGGTTATACTGACCTTGCCTGTTCCCGTGAGAACAGCTGCTGAGCTTAACATTTGGACTCAGAAACCATCTTCTCCACAAGTACATGGCTCTTATCCTTTAACCGTTT
>VXBJ01007729.1:51154-91680 GCA_013400055.1 Nycticryphes semicollaris | reverse complement strand
TTAATTTTATTTCAGAAAAAAAATCCTATCACTGGACTAAATCAACCAGATTTTAAAAAAAATCCTAAAGAAAGGACCCTGCGATTGGCTGCTGCACCTGCGTCAGGGCAACCACCAGTATCAATACAGACTGGGAGATGAAGGGATTGCAAGCAGCTCTGCCAAGACGGATTTGAGGGTACTGGTGAAAAGCTGGACATGAACCAGCAATGTGCACTCACAGCCTAGAAAGCCAATTGTATCCTGGGCCAGCAGGTCAAGGGAGGTGATTCTGTCCTTCTGCTCCACTCTCGGGAGACCCCATATGGAGTATCCAGCTCTGGGGTCCCCAGCACAGGAAAGACATGGACCTGTGAAAGCATCTCCAGAAGGGGGCCACGAAAATGAGTCAGAGGGCTGAAACACCTCTCATTTGAAGACAGGCTGTGTAGGAAAGTAACAGAAGATTGGCAAGGAGGATCGTAAGTATGCTTAAGTGACTCACACTTTGGGTGCTGGAAAACACATATATCATACAAATTGTGTAGTCCTGTATGCTTGGAGGTAGAACATCTGCACTTAGATAACGTAAGTCTGTGATGGACGCAGGGACACCTTATCTGGCTGCGTGAGATTCCTGCCCTCTTGTTGAGGAAGACCAAAGCGCCAGGAAAAGTGCCTGAACCCTTGAAATACCAGCTAGAGCAGGGAGTCAGTTCACTCGGTCTCTCCTCCACTCTCTGGCCAACAAGGACTCTGGCTAACAAGGACTCTCTTGCTAATAAGGACTCTCCCACTCCGCAGTGCCTGTGTCCCCTGCTTGCCTGTCTCTGCTCAGGTGCTGCTTCAGAGATTCACTGATCCATGACGTATTGAGATAAAATTTGTCCTTTGTCTTTAATCCGTGGTTTGTGGTTGTTCCTGCATCCTGCCTGCATTGTCTCACACAGGCTGAGAGAACTGAGGTTGTTCAGCCTGGAGAAGGCTCCTGAGAGACCTCACTGTGCTTTCTCAGTTCTTAAAAGGAATTTCTAAGAAAGATACAGAGAGGCTTTTTACCATAGCCTGTAGTAACAGGACAGAACCTGGTTTTAATGGTTTTAAACTAAAAGAAGGGACATTTAGATAGAACAGACATATGGAAGAAGTTCTTTATGGTGATGGTGTTGAAACCCTGGAACAGGTTGCCCAGAGAAGTCGTGGATGCCCTGTCCCTGGAAGTGTTCAAGGTCATGTTGGATGGGCCTTCGAGCAACCCAGTATAGCAGAAGATGTCACTGCCCATTCCAAGGGGGTTGGACTAGAAGGCCCCTTCCAATTGAAACCATTCTGTGATTCTATGATTCAGTAATGACTTCTGGGGACACCTGAAATGTCCAAGTTTTTCATATAATCAGTTAGCATTTTATGGACAGTATGTTTTCTCATCCAGCTATTCAAGCTCTCCTGTATCTCCAGGAAAAAATAACAAATGTCACAAACAGGAAAGGCCTTCTCTTCACTATCCTATTCACTTACGTAATCAAAATCTGGACTAGTTCCATTTGACTTAAAGTTCTGTCCAGGCAGATGTCCCTGAGCTGCAAATCAACACTTCACTGTATCAGCAACACGGAGTAACAGATCTCCACTGATTTACTCACCTGACTATCAGCAACAATCTGATCAGTGTCCTCTGCAAGACCAAGTACTTCTGTATTTTACGTATCACTTTAAGTGCTGATTTTATGCATACGTAAGTTAGGCTAGAGGCAATGCTTGAGACACTCTTATGTGGAAATCAGAATTTCGAATGACAAGCGAAAGCTACTGAGGGTGTATCTGCTTTAAATTAACAATATTTGTTAGTTTTCCTATAAACTTAAGCAAAGCACTAATACATTCTGTTTTAGATATATGCTTAAGAACCATGATACAAAAACTAATTTCTGTAATGCAAACTGAGCCTAAATCACCACAGGAAGAAACCTGCACTCACTCCTGCAAGTCTGTACACTACCCCAGAATCTGTGAGTGGTGACATTTGCTTGCCTCTTGACTTTTGGGGTTTTTTGCGTTTTTTTTTACCCAACTATCAAGGCTTCAGTGAATCATGCCTCTTCTTTAACACTTGGTAATTTGGCAGCCCTTTTATGACCTGCTGTAATTTAGCTAAGATGCCACACATCAGGCTGTCCTGCAGAAGTGACTTTGAAACTTTGCCTTCTGTACACCAAATGTAACTACTCTCTCTGCTGTTCCCAGGTAAGGAAGTGCTAGAAGCAGCAAGCAGGCCACATCAGCTCTAAGAAGGGCAAGCAAGGTACGTTAAGAGAGCTGTACATGTCTCAAGCTTCTTACACAGTACTAGCCTCATTTGCTTTTTGTCCAAATATGGTCCAGTATATCCTCCCGGTGTTCGTTAACGGCTCTATTCCCTCTTCTCAGTGTCTTTCAAACATGGTATGTATAGCCTCCACCTACATGGTCAGCAAATCCGGAAACTCTGCATTCTGAACAGTTCTCTGACTGCATTCAACGCCCAAGTGCCCAGGGCCATCGCACACTTTGCCTACCTCAGTTGAGGCTGGTTACTCTGCTGCGCGTCCAGCAGGGGAGCAACAGCAAGGCACTAGCTGTACGATCACCAATGAGCAATACATATGATCAGTATTTACATGCAGTTGCCGCGCTATGAACATCACCGCCTTTCACATCAGGGCTACTGCAAAAACACAGACCAGGCATGCTCAGAAGGGAAACCGAATGCGCCCTGTGAGCGTTAAGGACCATCGCCCACCATGCCAGTCCTTCAGAGACTGCTGAAGCAGGGAACCTTAAAGCAGTGACAGCATGACGCACGAGAAGAGATGCTTTCTGTGGCAGCATAATTGTGCTGTTAGGGGCCCAGCTCGGGCAAGTCATACTGGTGAAGGCCCCGCAGCGCGCCCAGCTTGCTGGCGTAAAATACGCCTCAGGCACGGCAGCCACCCCGCCACAGGAGAACAGTTAATTTCCCCTCGCGGCCACATTAGCAACAAAGCCCANGGCCGCCCCGGGGGGGAGTGACCGAGTCGGCCCCGCCTTCCGGCCGCCCTCACAGCCCGTGCAGCGGCGCTGCGCATGCGCAGGTGGCTGGGAGGGGAGCCCTGCCCCTTCTCCCCGGAGCCTCCATCGTCTTGTTTATTCAGGGGGGCAGGAGCAGTACTGCCCCGGGCCTCTCCGGCCTGCACCATGGTGGAATTGCCTGTCAGCGACTCCACTTGCTGAAAACTCTTATGTTTCCTCCACGAAAGACCTGGTATGCGCATCTGCGCTGCGGAAGGCGCTGTTTCCCGGCGTGTGTATCCCTTATCCCCCCTTGCCGGAGTATTGGTTCGCCCCTCTCGAGGCACCCTGGGATCAGCAGGGGCTGTTGGTCCCTTTCTCGGCGCGCGCGAAGGGCGGTGGGTGGCTGTTGGCGCGCTTGGTGGGCGGGCGCTGCCGTTAGGGGCCGGTGGGGAGAGTCCTTCATGGTCCTGAGCCTGAGCGGTCTCTGCTAGTGGCGGCCGAGCGGGTCATGGCGCTCCTTGCAGAGGTAGGTTAGGCTGCAGCGGGCGGGGGTGCTGGGAGTGCTGAGCCGTTAAACGGGCCTTGAAACGGTCTCCCTGAGAGCCTGGTGCTGTTATCGTCGCCGGGGAAGGTGCGGCGGGCACGGGGGCTGGGATGGCTTGGCTAGGGCTGGAGTGCCGGTTCATGAGTGGAAGAGCCGTCCTGCTTGAGCACACGGACGATCTTTCCTCAACCCTTCACTGTTTTGTCTCCGTGGATCAAAACATTGAGTGAATCGGGGGCCTCTATCAGNCTTTCTCCCAAGTCACAGGCAATAGGACAAGAGGAAATGGCCTCAAGTTATGACAGGAGAGGTTTAAGTTGGGTATGAGAAAAAAACTTATTCACCAAGAGTTAACAAACATTGGAATAGGCTGCCTAAGGAGGTGGTGGAGTTACCATCCCCAGCGATATTTAAAAGACATGTAGACATGGTGCATAGGCACATGGTTTAGTGGTGTTTTTTGCAGTGTTAGGTTGGTGGCTGGACTCATCTTTGGTCTTTTCCAGCCGAGATGATACTATGATTGGTGTTCATTCCCTGAGCTTTGTAGTCTTGGATGTTTCTATTTACATTTCTCTCCCTGTTGCTTGGTGGAACTCTCCAAAAGCTCACCTTTTGGAAGAGCGAATTTTCTAATTTCTTTGCATAGCTGTTTTATGTTGAACTCATTTGGGCAGGCTTGTGACATGGGGCCAACACTGCATAGTCTTAAATGCAGTTTCAAGAGAATACTTTTTCAGTAATGTGGGAAAGTTGAGTGTGGCTATTGTACAGAGTTAGCTGTATCTGGCTTTCTGAGATGTTGATGGGTTTCCACATAATCCCTGTTTGCTGTAGCAAGCCACTGGAATTCGTGCAGTAGTGTAGCTCTTAATCTTGAAGTGTGCTGGTAGGGATGACTGGGCCTGGTTGTTTTGGTTTTTTTTAAAGTGGGGGTGTGGAGTCTGCTGTTTCTTCAAGTACTGTTAGGCTCATATATCTTGGTCACTCTTCCAAGTGAAAGTGTATTCTCCCTTTTCTTTCAGATGAAAACAATGGAAGTGTGTCGATGGCCTAAGCAAGAACCGACGTGACCACAAGATGTCCCAAGAGCATGGTGTGCTTGACATTTTTTAATGAAATGCTTACTACATAAAATATTATTTACTTGTGCATTTTTAAGTGTCTGCCTATTGACAAGTTAGTCTTTTTCATATGCTGTTAATTTTTCAGAGATGATCAGTTCTAATAATTAAATTTTTGCCTTTGTGTTGCCCATTCATTCCTGTCCAGAATGAATGTGGTGTCAAAAAAGGCAAACAGGAATTCTTGCTCAAACTGCTTAAGGAGCTGGTTATTTACCTTTCTCCTCGCTGTTTTTGCAAGGACAAGGAAAATCTGTAGAAAATGTGTCATTGAGCAGTTACATGGTGAATGTTATGCTTCAGTCTTTTTAAACTAAGAATATGACAGTTACTAAAAGGGAAAAACTAAAATGATAATGGCCACTTCTAGCATCATTTAGCCTTCCTGCCTACTTTCTACTTATGTGCTGCAAGTAATTAGTATATAATATTTCAGACACCTGCAGTGGCCTCTATTTTTAGTATTGCCAAAAGGTATCTACAGTTTCAGAATAGTCAACTACAGAAAACAGGTAAATCTTCTTTAATGGGGGAAAAATGTGGTTTGCATTTGCCTTTTTGTTAGTTACGTCTGGTGTCAGAAAGGTGTAAAGAGAATCCCTCTGTAGGACTGTCTATTGGATAATAACGTATTCTACTCTTGCTGTATATAGACAGACTTTTCTTGGTGCACTGTTGAAAGTGTAAAATACTTTAATATTGCTAGCAACAGTGGTTCTTCTTTTGTGGGTGGTGGGGTCTGTTCCTAGCAGAATGTTTAACACTATGAACACTTCTTACAGAGTTGTAGATTGATTTGCTCGCAGAGATTGTCCTCTGTGGCGAAAGCCTCTGGGCGTGCAAAAGGCATGTAGGGAAAAGTTACAAAGTGCTGATTGCCCAGCTGTCCTGCAGCTTCCTTCATGAGGTGAGTGACCATAGTTTCCTATGCAGCTGTGTCCTTCGGTCTTTGCTTACAATGAAGCAGACTTTCTGGTGAAGTTCAACAGAATAGCTTTAGAGCAGAAACTTGCATTGAAACATTGAGAGACCCGTCAGCCTGGTGACTGTGTTCTCATCAACAAAAATAAGGTGGAAAACCTAAAGTAAAAAGTTTGGGCTGAGTGGCTTATTAAAACCAGTGCGTTGCTGCCAGTGTGGCCAAGAAGAGTCTGTGCTTTTTCATTTAGTTTTTGGGGGCGATACTGTGGTACAGTTCAGAATACAAGGACTGAAGATGTTCAAAGACTGGTGAAACATGAAAGCTCAGCATCTTAAACGCTAAGTGCTGTTTCACTGTGAAGTCTTAGCAAATCCACACTATTGGAAAGTTGAGTAGTGCAAGTCAGTGTGAAATTCAGTGGTACAAACAAGGCATTAATAAAAATTGCTTGTATTATCAAATATTTCTTCAATGCTGAAACCGTAGTTCATGTAACCTACATACCTACGGCTACATAGTATGACACATAATCCCAGTCTTTGAAGCCAGGAACTTCTTGGTCAATATTGGAAATGTGATGTAAGGACAATCCAGTACTGAGAAATCATTATGATAACTTACCTACATTTCAGGGGGTGAAACTACTAGACAGCCTACTCTAATTTTGTAGAGACTAAATCATAGGTGAAATTCCAAGTGCAAATTCAATTTCAAGTCATACTGAAGAAATGACTGACTGCCTTTTAAATTTGAAAGGGTCACGGTATTGCACTGTGTGCTAGCAATTGGTGTTCCTGTTGAATACTTTGTGCAGTGCTCAGTGAAAGAAAAAACTTCTGAAGGCTTTTTTTAGCAGCAGTAGCTGACTGTGAACAGACTAGTTGCTCAAAGATGGGAAAGCAACGATGAAGGGTAGATTGAATGGAGTAGAAAGCAAGCAGAGGATGTCCTGTTCACACATCTTGAGCATAGTGAGGAGGACGATGCTGAAGACAATGCTGCATAGTGATATTTCCAGAGAAGAATTGTGACTATTGTTTAAGGAAGGGACAAAAGTTAGGGAGAAGTTTCAGGAAGAATTGGGGTCGCATTTGGCACCCATTAATGTGTTTTATGGATTATTCAGATTTTTGAGTGATAGACAATTGCCTTTTGTTTTTTTCTTTTCACTGTGCTAGAGATTGATAATGCTGTATAAACTACTAGAGAAGATAAATATAGATTGTGTAATTGTGTGGTGTTTGCAGTAGCAGCTTTCAAAATGTGATTGCAGCTCTGGGAAGGCAGGCTCATTATTTGGCAGCTGCTCACAAAAACATGACAAGCTTTTAAGGCAAGCTAAGCTAAATGAGTTCTGAAGGAAGTTCGTGATCCAGTAATTGTTCATGCTGAAGACAGAGAGTAAAAAAGTGATTTCCCAGCAGTTACCAGACTGGTCAATCTGGAGTTGTTTCCAGAGTGTATGCTATTTCCTGGTGACAAGTCAGTCAACTTTTGGGGGAAAATTTACTGAAGGTGGTTCAGTATTTTGCATGAACATGGACACACTCATAGAAAAGTGAACTTGAGTGATACAAGATCCACTACATCACTGTTGGCTTCCTTGTGGGAAGGTATGGAACAGGAATCTGTAGTCAAGTGATGAAATTCCTTCACGTTTGTGACAGTGCTCTTGAAAATACTATAAAAATGCATGTTTCATGCATTGAAATGTGAAAATCTTCTTGAGCAACATGAAAAACACAGATGCACCTAATACTTTACTGGTGCTCTCAGTAGAAAATGACCTATTGAAATCCTTCCCAGACCTCTAGCACCACAGGCACTGTGGGCTGCAGGGGAGAGGGTTGCAAGGCTGAAGACTAAGATGGGCACTCTTTTTATATGAACCTATCAGACACTAGGAATAAAAAGGTATGTGTAATCTACTGTGAGTAATGAATCTAGTAACAGGGCTGCTACTTGTTTTTGAAAATAAAATTATTAAATCTTGTATTTCTGTTATTGTCTTACTGTTCTCTTAAACTGTTGTATGATGCCCATTACATATAATGTCCATATGTAATTATAACACACATAATATGTGTGTGTAAGTTACTACTACAAAACTTTGTATTGATTCCCACCAGCTAGAAAGTGTTAGTGCTGCCACCAACTTGTAGTTAGGATGTGAAATGTTGCTTAGACAGACAAAGAGCCTCTATTGCATGTAGACTTCTTTCAAAATTAGATTTGGGGATTTTAGCTTTGGATTTTTTTTTTTCCAGAAGGATGAGGGGGAAGCTGATCCTTGTAACTTTGTGCCAGTCTCAGGGACCTAGAGGACGTTACTGAAAACAGCTGGGTGCTACTTGTGTCCAATCTCACATTGTGCTTACTTTTTTCCCTAGGAAGAATTGTTAGAACCAGCCTGAGACCAGTGGCGGTTCATGCAAGACTGTTCCACAGAAAACAAACAGCTGTTAAAAAGATGGAGTGTTAAGCCTGCATGTTGTAACACAAGGTGCTTTTTGCTGTATTGGTGCGGTGTCTGGCAATGTTTATGTAGAAAAAAAATAAAAACTCATGTTGCTGTTCTCATCATTTCTATCTTTCCCAAGCTATAATAGCAATTGCTTCTGTTTGACAGCTCTGACTTCCTCAACATTGTGATTGAGATATCAATTCCCCACTTTGGACTAAATAAAACCTAGGAGCTATTAAGTAGATGGGAGGTGATCACTGAAACCATAGTCCTCTGTAGTACTTGGGGGATCAGGTTAGCAGAGATTTGTATTGTGGTAAGGAAAAATAGGAATTAAAATTCAGCAAACCTGGGGTTAAAAATAGCAGGAAAGGTGTTTCTCCAACATGGAAAACTGCAAGCTTGGTTTATTGCTACCCTGATACAGCTGCATAATATGGTACTTAAACTAAACTTGAAGTAGGGTGAAATACTGTAGTTATAACAACTGGAATACCTGCTTGTTTTTCCAGGAGGGCTTCTCATAAATTGTGTGAGGAGAGCAAATACTGAAACTGTGTGTCCTGCGATGTCTTGATTTTTCAGTACTGAATGTAAGCGAATTAGTTATGCGAAGTCCAAGCATAAGTTAGTTTTTGATTTGTCAAGAGGGAAGGGGGGTTAGAGAAGAGTAATTAATTTTTAGTGATCCAACATATAATTATTGGATGCAGTTGAAAGCTTAGGGTTTCTTTTAGGCATTACATTCCCCAAAGATACCATCTGTTAAAGAGTTTTGCTCATGGGTCTTTGTTCTTAAAGTGCAAGACTGGCAACAGTAGCTTTCAAGACTTTTTTTTTTAAACTCTTGAGAGCAGCAGCTAATGCCAGGTTTTAATGATGGCTGTCTAAAATGTTAATTTTCTTTCAACAAGAAAAACTAGAATTTTAAGCTTCAGTGTCTAATACCTCTTTTATAGTGTGTAACAACAAAAAAGTGAGGCAGAGGAAGGAGCACTTATTACTAAAATAATAATGCTGGTAAACATTGAGTATGGTGTCTAGCATCAGGACTGCCTTTTAGTTTTTATGAGGGGGTAAGTAGAATGTAGCCTGGGAAATAAATAACCTTCAAGCCTGCTTTATTTTTTTCCCTTCTGTTTTACATGAACAAAATGCCTGACAGACTCTTAAAAGCTGATAGTATTAAAACGTAGAAAGGAGGATAGATTCCAAGGTGGTCATGGGGAGCAAGAGAACAAAGATCTGTGCCCCAGGTTAGCGTTACACCGACCTTCCTTTCTGTCACTCATCTCCAGTGCTCTCTGGAATCGGGGGTCTCAGGATTTAAAAGGTGTGAATCAGAGCACAGAAGGAAAATTGGCACGTTCTGGGTTCCTTTTAGCTTTTCAGCATGCTGTATCTGAGTTGACTAAGGCTAGCTCTGTTAAACTGCATCAGTGGGTGACCTGTGGGGGGATTCTTGAATGTAAATCTGTTACCCCTTGTCTAGCAAAGGTGCTTAGTTGAAGTAGATTTAAAAATAGTATATTATGAAGAGTACATTCCGGTATCTTCATTGACAAAATAAATGTCCTAGCTATTTTTGAGCTCTTAACATGAGAAAGGTGTATCTTTAAATTGTGTGAGGCTGTGAGAGGAGTGGTTTTCTTAACTTTCATATTGAGTTTGGCTGAGGTGGAGTTAGTTTTCCCCATGGCATAGTGCTGTGCTTTGTGATAAGGCACCAGTGTTAAGGCTGTCTCTCCAATATTGGCCCCTCACCAGTAGGGTTGGGGTGGGCAAGATGTTGAGAGGGGACAGAGCCAGGACAGCTGACACAAACTGACCATACCATATGATGTCTGCTCAGCAATGAAATACAAGAGAAAGGAGGAGGGCAAGCTGGGTAGCAGGTGGGGGCATTTGCTATTGCGATGTTTGTCTTTGGAGCAACTGCTATGTGTACTGAACCCCTGATTCTGAGGAAGTGGCTGGACATCACATGCTGATGGGAAGCAGAGAATAAATCTTTTGTTTTCTTTTGCTTCCACATGTGGCCTTTTGCTTTATTAAACTGCCCTATCTTGGCACATGAGGTTTTTTCCCATCATGTTCTTTTCTCTGACCCCTGCCGTCCTGCTGAGGAGGGGAGTGACAGCAGCTTGGTGGGCACCTGGTCTTTTATCAAGGAGACAAATACAGGACTTGAAATTAAAACAGGCATGTCAATGAAAGAGCACTGTGTGTGGCTTGACAGCTCATGCTTTCTGGTGATTTTTAGGTAAGTTTCCTTACTTTGCTGCAGATATGCACTGGAGTATAAAACTTACGCTGACAACTTTCAGCTACCAGGAAAAATACTTAATCTGGAGAAGCTGTATCCTCAAGTGGTTTTTAATTGGTACTACACCTGTTTTTACCAGATGCTGGTGTCAAATGAATCTGTGTTTCTGAAGGCTTTGCTCCTTTGTGTAATGTAAATAAGACACACAGGCAACCATGGAATGCCCTAAAAATTCAAGTTTTACTTGACTTTTAAATAACCTGGACACAAGTATTGACACAGCCATCTATCAAACTCAATTTAAAATAAAACACAGTTGCTTCATGAATACTTAATGTACATAGAACATATGCATCACATTGATATGTTTATTTATGTTGTTTTCAAAAGTCTTTCTACCTTTGAATTAAACAGGTTTTCCCCAAAGAAAATGTGCTATCTATTCAGTTCAAGATTGACCTGTATAGAGATGATTGATTTGGCAACTTAAATGGAAGTGATGGTTTGTTTCTTTTTTTTTTTTTTTTTCCCCAACATCTTCAGTATAATGAGCTCAATTAGAAGAGGAGTCGTGAGGTTAGCAATACTGGTAAGAAATGCAGTGTAGAAAACAGCAGATCAAGGCTAGCTCCTAACGAAAGAAACTGGCTAACAAGCAAGGGGACCAGTCAGGGATAGACAAAAATGCTTTTTGTGGTGTGGTTAGCAAGCCCTCCTTATTGTATAAAATGTGTGTTTTGCAAAGAGGTATATCTCTGTTGTCAGTGTTGCTAATTAGTGAGTTAGAGTTAACCTATTCCTAGCACTTAGAGAAGTCTAAGAAGAGGTAAGTGCAGAGGCACAAAGTTAAAATTGTCAGCCTGAGATCAGTTCAGCAGATCAGAAGCCGAATTGGGATGAGAATGTCTCAAATACCAGTCCTTTGTCCGGTGAGGACAGGTCTGTATGGCATCCAGCCCCAGGGGAAACTCTGCCTGAGACAGTTACACATCTCCCATCTTTTGCCTCACTCATCAGGAGACACAAGTATTTGAGACCGACATCCACTCTCCAGGTCTGAACACAACAACCACTTCTAGGGACAGCAAGCCTCAAAAAAGCCAGGGAAGGGCAGCAACAGTGGAAAGGGCAAGGTGTATCTCAGAGGTGTAAGAGGCCAGCCGCCTGCAGATGCGAATAGAGCTGATTTCAGGACTACTGAGCGTAGCTGAGACACAGTAAGTGCATTCAGTGATTGATCACTTGTAGGTATTTCTCACACGAAAGTAACAAGGTCACAAGAAAACGTGCCTTTCTTCACAGATGAAAAGAAGCTTGAAGAGAAAGGAGGCTCACATATATGGAAGGAGTTTCTTTATCTGTATTATTAGCTGGCCGTGGTGTCTGCTAATTAGCTTTGCCTTGTTCTGGCACTGACACATGTAATAAATACAGGCGTTAATCTTAGTCTTTCTTTTGTGGATACAAACCTGTATTGTAGTGGCCCAGACTGAGCACTGGACTTGCCAAAACCTGCTCCCTACAGTCTCGTTGGAGGGAAGACCACTAACTCAAATCTAGCCCTCTCTATAAATTTCTCACTTATGCAAAAAGTTGGGTTGATTACGTAACAACTCTCCTGTGACTTTGAGAACTGAAACTTACCACAATTAGTCTAGATAGAAGCCTATTCTCTAATGTAGCGGGATAAGTAAAATACCACATGCTTGGCTGATGGTTATCGAGCAGTAATAGACAAAAGCCCATAGGCAGATGACAACATATAGCAAAACATGAGGTTGGATTTTTTAATTACCTTACAAGTAATTTTCTTCTTGATCAATATTTGGGGATTGGCAAGATAAGGACACTATGTACAGGTAATTCTCAAATAATTATTTAACAAAGCAAATGCTCCTAAAGTAGTAGATAGGTTCTGCTTGCCTGTGCCTGAGCAAGGAATGCGGAAAAATGGCAATGATTTAGGAAGCAATGAACGGCAGGCGAGTGCGTAACGCTCCAGGTTGGAACACCTTAAAGAAATAAGGAGTGGCTTTCATTGCAGACACTGTAACCATTTTTGTGTGGTTTGTTATATTTCAGTAGTCTTTCAAAGGATATCAATGCTCTAGGTTAATCTGTATCACCATAATCTTTGCCACAATGATGGGGGTGGAGGGCTTTTATTCCCCCCTCTCCCCCCGTTTGATTTGGTTTTCTTAACTGGTGCTTGTGAGAATACTACACGAGGTCATAAATAGATCTTAAAATATCACTTTAAATTGGACCCACGATAATGAAACTATTTAACAGACTTAAAACACAGCTTGAGCAAGTGCTTTAAGCCAAGCCCAACAATGTCCTAAGATGAAATCCGTAGTAAAATCAGAAAATGCTGAAGAACCCCCATGAAAACAGAATTTTTACCTCAGAGGGGGTTCTAAGCTTTTTCCTTCCCATAGACTGTTTTCACTGAGGATGAAGAAGCAGAACTGTCCCATAGAAGTGATCAAAGAAAAATATTTATGAAGTGAATCTGCCTTCCCTGGCACAATGCAGCATCTCCTGACTTGCAGATGAACCCATACTACAGTAGGAACATACAAACTGTATGGCTATCACCCTGGCTCGTAGCATCCACCTGACCACCTCAGATCATGAAACAATAAAGAATCAAAAAATGAAGTGGAAAACTGAACACATCATACAAGGTTTCTTCTCAGTTTTGTTAGTTTAAATGTGTGTTAGTAATTCCATGCCTTTTGTAAAGCGTAACTTGGATGCCTTTTGCTCACTCAAGTTCTAAAGCAGTATCACTTTTCTGACAGGGCTGCAGTCCCCTGGTATAGTTTGGGTTGGAAGAGACCTTTAAAGGTCATCTAGTCTAAACCCCAAGAAGATGGGAGGATCTCTGCAAATCACTGAGGCCAAATCTAAGGAGAACAGATGCTAAAAGGCACGTGATCTACTACATGTGCTAAGATTTTTAATAAGTTAGCAATGCCAGAAGGCTCATCCCTGTGCCAACCGAGGACAAATGGGAGGCAGATGAATGAGTTTCAGCTATTTGTACAAAATGATAGGACAGAAGAGCTGGGCATCACTTCACATAAGTAGTAGAAAATAACTCACTTAATATGCAGCATCATTAAAACTTACTATTCCTACCATGACAATAGAAAAAAAAAATTGCAATTATCATACCTGAAATACTGCCTTTATCATTTCATCATAGTAGAAATGGCTCAGAGAAAAGTATCAGAAGGTACTAGCATTGATTTTCTCATATGAAAAGAGATTAAGGCAGACTTTGCTAATCTAGGCGTTTTGTTTGTTTGTTAAAAAAAAAAAAAAAGGCTATTTGCTACCTGTCTTAAATCCTACTCTACAAGTTTTCATTTAACCAGTACTTAAGTGCCTTGCTAAGCAGTCTTACTACAGTGGATCAGTACATATTCTCCAGTTTTTCTCCAGTGTAGTTTACTATAAGGTAATAGATGTATTTCTATGGCATGGAAATGTTCAATTAAATAGTCCCTCTGCATAAAAGGGCATTCAAAATTGAGAACACTTAGAACTGCCAAGGAAGGTAAGTCTGTATCACCTCTGGAACTCTCTGCTACAGGGTGTTACTGAGTCTATGATTTTTGAGCTACCACGGGTTGAGTCAGCATTTATATTAACAACATGAACATCTGTTGCTGTGCTAGGCTAAAATAAACCTTGTAAGAGCTATCAGTCCTTAAGTTTCAGGACATAAGTTGATCCCCATATAAAATTGTGAAGATAATTCTCCCCATATCACACTGTATTGCACAATTGGCCAAAAACATGACTATTTTGCTTCTTCTGAAGCATCTGATCCTGATCATGTCAGTTAACAGTCATTTTTTGGAAAAAGGCTATTCAGTTACAGACCAGACCATAAAGCCTGTTTTGTTGCAGCAATGTTTTTGTTCTTTTTTTTTTTTGGAAATGTTACTACTGATCATTCATTTTTACTAAGACTTTTCTTTTTGGTTGTCCAATTTTGAGTCTCAACGATGTCTGTCGAGTTTCTCCTCGATCAGTCACACCACTAGAATGGTATCTGTGGTAAAAGCATTGCTTGCCCTTCCCAGCAAGCAGGCTGTGCTTCCGAGTGTCCTGAAGAAATTGCTACCACGTTGACTTCCTTCCCTTGCACACACGCACACACACAAATTCCCCATTTCCAAAGAATAAAATCCATTCACCATCTTCAGTCATGGCTATCAAGTCTCCACCTTGAAGCGCGACACCTGTACAGTTTTTATGATCTTAGTAGTGGGTTTTCCATCAACATTGCTAGTGGAAAGCTGAGATGTTTCTTCTATTAGGCTGTCTTTAGATCCATTTTGTCTCTGAAAGGAAAAAAATCAAAATGTTGAAAAGGTAGAGCAGAATTTAAATACTGTATTCTGATAACTACTATTATGACAGCCTTAGGCTAATGATATAGCAACAATTATTTGATTAAACAGAACTTTTTCCCCTTCTTGCCTCCTCTCTCCCCTGCCAGCTGCTTCCCCTCTGTGCTATTTAGATTCATATTTCCCGTTCAGGAAATGTCACGACTAATTATTTGATATTTAGCAAAACACTGCAAACACGTGCTCACGAGGAATTAATGGCCACTGCATTTGGGCAGAGGGAGAAGAGAAGTGTTTGTGGGCATGAATTTAAGCCACCTTGTATTGGATAAGAATTTAAATAAAACAATGTGAATTTTTAACAGGACACAAGTTACCTATTTCTGCAATTTAAATAAAGCAATAGACTCTTCCTCATCCATCCAAAAAGGAAAATAGCAAAGGATGAACAGATACTAACCTGTTGAGCCGATTGGATGCTGGGACCTTTTGCATCTGAAGATCGTGTAACAGGTAGTGGAGGCACCAGATCAGTTTTCGCACTGGAATTATGATATTATAAAATGGGTATTGCTATAATGAAGTAAACTGTAACTATGCAAAGGGTGAATAACAAAAGTGGCCCAGAGAGCTACATAGACCTGACAAGCAAAATCCGGAAGGCTTATCACCTGACTAGACATCTGAAAACTACCATGCTGATCCTCAGCAGTCAGTGGGCACCTTCAGGCCACCCCATCGCTTCACAAGGGGTCTGTCTCTTCCAGGTCTACAGAAGCAGCCCAACTTCACAGGAGATGAGTCTCACCTGAAATCTTGGGTGTCACCCAGCTAAAACTGTCACCCAAGTGGAGGATATCATCAGGGGACTCCTTTTGATATTTAAGGCCTGAGAACGGGGCTGTCACTTTTCCATTTGTAAGTGCACCCTTAACAAATCATTCTTCAAGGAAAGACTGATCCACTCATTGCTGAAGAGGGCTGTATTGGAGTTCCCACGAAATGAAATACAGAGTTAATACAGATGATGTCTTAACTATATTAAAGGTGAAAGTATCTGGAAAGCAACTCATCACCTCTCATCCTCTAGGCAACTTCATGACCTGCCACTGAAAAGCAACAGAGGTTTTTTGGCTTTTTCAGGTATTCCCCTTCTGAGTGATCAAGCAAGCCTTTGTGGCCCAGAATACACTAGTAATGGTTTTGTTACTTTTTTGAGTAATTTAGCTCTGAAAACCTACTATTTAGAGGATTGCCTGAATCCTATCCCAGCAACTATGCCACTTCTAATCTAACCATGGTCTTTCAACAACTTTTAGGCCACACTAAACCAGTCCATTGCTAATAACCACATTCACATACTTCACTTCAGACAGGACAGATCTTTCACCATCAGAACACTGGGACCGCCGATACTGACGGTAGCTTCGAGGGGAATGTGAATGCCTAATACGGATTGGGTCACCTTGAGTCCTAAGAGAGACAGAGAATTCACAAGGGTAGGTTAGTAAACCAGATCTCTGGCACAAAAACATAAATTCAGTTGCAGACTGAGAGATCCTCCCATTTCTTATTAAAGTAAAACAGACAGCTTCTTGCACTGGCTGAATTTAAAAGGCTGATGCCTTTCTTATGAGTCTGTACTGGGAATTCGATCTTTAAAAGTGCAAAGGTCACAAACTGGCATGCCCTTATTTGAGAATTAAACTATGTAATAAAGAATGCATTAATATATACAGGTTTAATGTCCGCTTTTCTGTTTAGTGGTGTTGTGGAAGCACATTCTAATGCAAACCAGGATTCCATTTCTGCCACATGCAGCTGCTTGCACTGACACATGGCATCCCAAATGGGCAATTACCACAGCAAAATAAATGTTGGTTCTTAAGGAAATAGCTATGCCCTGGCAGCTGCCCATGACAAGCAAGGAAAGGGGCTGAACAGGTCAAACAATCCCTAATGATTGGAATAAAAATTCAAAAGGAAGCAGAAGTTTAGGAAATATATTGATTTGTTTGTTTGCATTCAGTTCTCTCTGATTCTGTAGTCCATAACATAACATGGATTCGTGGATGGCATAGGGAGACATACAGAACATCCAGCAGCTTCCTGAGTGTGTGAGAGAAATAGGGAAAGATGAAGATGCTGTTTTTTATATTTTGGAAAGGTTTATATACTATTAACTAGGTTTATATACTTAATTAGGTTTATATACTATTAACTGTCCTCATCCAACTCATCCTCGATGAGCATTAGGAGTACACAAAAGCTTAGAGATTATGTGTAAACCCACTTATATTTCAGTATGACAGACTTCACAGTAAAGTAAGAAAAGTGAGCTTTTATATTCACAAACAAAAATCCTGATGTAAACTCACTCTATTTTAGTGTACGGAATTTCTTTCAATTGTTCCTCAGACAGGCCAGATGGATCCACAAGCTCCTTCCTAGAAAGGATTAGGCAACGTTAAAAAGGCAACAGTAGCTACCAACAGCAAAACCATTTTTATTTTTATTATGCTAGGTTGAAAAGATTTACTGAAACAAGCTGTTGTCAGCCCTTAGGCTATCTTGACATCAGAATAGGAAACCTATTAAGAAACATGTCTAACCACCTTGATAGCTTCAACTGCGTGTCACATCCTGTTCTACCTTCCTCTCACCTTCCTGAAAATCTGATCTTGTTGCTTTGCAATATGTATGATCGTTGTGTATACTGATCAGTGAATATGCTGTGGAATAGGTAACTATTTTCCCAACTGGTAGTTCTATAGAATAAGAAGGCACCCTAAAAGTGTCAGTATTACAAACTGGGACATTTTGGAAGCCACAGAGGAATAAATTTTGAAAATGTTGTATTCAGTTTCAGTAATTAATCTACATACAACAATCATCTGTATTCAGAGCATTCAGTGATCTTCAGTATCTTCTACACAGAGAGGTTATTAACACCCACATAATTTACTGTGGCACGTAACTAAATCAGGCACATAATGCCTTACAGACACAGTGCTTGGGATGTTAATAACTGCATTAGAGGCAAACCAAGCAGTCACTCAGACCCTGCAAGGACCATACTTACTGAATGTGTTTCCAGAGTTCTTCTTTAGCTTGTACATCTGGGCTTCTCCTATAAATACCAACAAACACAACAAAGGCAGAACTGTGAAAAACATTGTCTGATGTGTTGCTGTTCAAGTAACGTCTAACAGCACAGACCCTGGCACAGAAATCATGGTAACTAATCCACCAGTGACTTCCATTTTAAGGTTTGTTATCTCAGAAAATGCAGTAAACCTCACCACTTTATTTCAACTGAAATGTAATTTCTTGAATGACAGGCTCTCAAGCACAATTCCTGTTCTGCTAGCTTTCAGCAGAAGTATGCATAAAATATAAACAACTAGTTATGTGAGTATAAACATAACTTCCAAAGCCAAATCAGTGCTTATCTACTGCCACCCCTTATTTGGCTGAGGACAATGCGTTTTGGAGTAACACTTTTGTAAAGGGCCCTCAGAAACGTCCTGTAGCTCAGAGAGCCCTTTGTGGGCAAGATGAGGGTTGGGACATGCCAGGCTGACACACTGGTAATTCCTGGTCATTCCCAGTGAGCACTACTAAAGAGGATGCAGTGCTCAGCTTCAATCACAGTACAGCCTCTCACTTCCTGGTGATTTTGAAGACAGGTTTCTGCTTACTTCATTTACTGTTGTGATGTTGAGGACAAAAAAACAGCAACGAACAAACCAAACTAGTAACCATGCATACACACTGACACAAATATTTTAGCAAGTATTTAATTCACAGAGAAAGCACTTAGGCAAAATTGTAACATAAGACTGAATGGCATGCCTCACACATTCCACTGAATTACAGAAGATACCATCTCCAAACTGGATCCCTTTTATTTTTATTTTTCTCATCTTATTGCAAAGTTAGTGCAGAACCACCACTGTTGCTGAAGTTGCACATAGAATTCACCTAAACCCGTGCAGAGTAATAGACTAAATAAGCATTTTACACGGTGGCAGGGACTACATTTGCTTGGAAAGATCAGGTAACTCTTTGCATTGGGATTACATAAACACAATGTCGACAGCTAGACTATTCCACACTATCTGAAATGTGAGAGATGCAACTTTTAGACAGAAGTCACAGTTTCTAAAGATTATGTCTTACATCATCAGATCATACAGCTTGTTTTTTTCCCCCTTAAACAAAAAAGCCTATCACATTCAAAGATTCTTTTGGAGTGATATAATCCAAATCTAAATGGAGATCAAGGAGGACAGCAGAGTCCTCTGTTAAATCGTCTCTCCCTTGCCCATTAACAGAGCCTATTAGAAATAATTCCAAACTGATCTCTAGCAGTTTCACTGTTTTCTTATTTCACTGTTACTCTGTTTGGCTCATTTCTAGACTTTAGCCCAGCGACAGTGTTCTATATAAAGCAGTAAATGTTAGTGTATAGGCAGATTATTTAGGAATGGTAATGTTTTGGGGGATTTTTTTTTTATATTTTACTGGTGCATTAGTACTGGGAGATACTTGTTTAGTGCTTTAAAATACCAGAAACAGACAGAAGGGTAAGAAACAACCTTACATTTTTTATTCCCTAGTGGGACTAATATGAATTAATCCATAACCTTCTCAGGCTCCAAGGTGGCAATGGCTTTCCAGGCAGCGTGACACAGCCACCCCAGACTATTCCTGTCCTTTGACAGAGCACTCTGCTGTCCATTCTGAGTGCTCAGGTCCTGATGATGGCACTAGCTACGGCCACATGTAGCTTGGAGTCTGATTTATATCAGTGTTCAGAGCTGTTTGTGGCTTTATGTGTTTGTGATTATTACAATGCATTTAATTTTCTCTGATTTTGACTTCTCATATGTCCCCTTCTTCCTTCTTGCATTTAATTCACCTTCTCTCCTCCTTATATCTGTCCATGCTGGTTTTACCTCCCTGATGCAGTAGCTTGGTATGCAGTAGCATTTAACAGCCTTTTTCACCCCTCAGTTTTGAACTGATTTCTGCTTCCATGCAACCCCCTCCTCACAAACTAGCAGCTGCAAACCCTACATTCACCCCGGGGCTGGGAAGATAGGCATCCTCTTCTGAGGCTAAATAATCAGGCACTGGGGAATGTGAAAGCTCCCTGAAAAATGCCAGCTTCTCCAGGGAGGCTTTGTAATGCTTACAAGCCCTAGTTTGCCTGAGGAAGCAAAGCCTCAAAGTCGCTCCCAAGCCCAGGATCCCCACAAAGCAGGGTATTGTGCACACCACCGACCCATTTGATCATCTCATGGCTTTTACTAATTCATGGAAATACAACGGTTCAGGATGTGGTCTTAAGTCTCATGTATCATCAAACATCACGTGAAGCCCCACCTACAGTAAGAAATATTAATTTGTGGGGCAATGTGGAAAGAGCGGGGTAAAATAAGAAGTCATCTTCATTTCTCCATTTTCAAGGAACTGTGCCTCTTGCTTTCTGTGGCCAACACCAGGCACTTAATTCTGTGATCCCTGACATTCTCCTTCATTTCACCCCTGCAGCTACACTATTAAGGAAACCACTCCTCCAGAGCAAATGGCTTTTATGAATTCCCGTGTTGACATTATTTATTTTCCATCTGTTTAAGAAGTGTTACCGTACTGGCACAATCTCACAGCATTTATTGTGGTTAAATCCCCACAATAGAATATCCAGAAATATGATGCATATGAAGTACCTTTATAAAAGCATTTTCATTCCAAAGGTCTGTTCTTGCCTCTTTTGAAGGCAAAATGAAGAAAAGCTAACAAAACGAAAGGTTTTGTTAAAGTGAAAAATAGGTATTACATAGACTGCACAGGAAATTCATGTTTGTATCTTTCCTAACAACCCACAACAAAGCAATCCTCCTATTAAATCTTAAAATCAGACCACAATCCCTCTTTCAGTTTGTTTTTATCTTCTTACTGTGAACTGGTCAAGAACTCATAGTTTTGACATATAATGTATACACAGATTGTCCTATTGCAGTATCTGAATCAATAGCTTCTGGACAATTTGTATGTTAATCAGATTCTCTAATGCACAAGAAACCTAAGGGGAATTCCCAGTAAGTGATGAGTCTCCAGGAGGTTTTTTGTTTATATTTATTTTGTTTTCACAAGCTTGAACAACTCTACACATTAATGAGATCTACATTAGTTCTTGTGTCTGCATCTGCACCCTTATTAATATTTCAGTTTGAGTCACAAATGGTAAATTTAAATAGCCATGGAATTTTAATGGCCATTCTTCTTAATTAAAAAAAGCCCTGTGGCTACACAGATGTTTTACATGAACTCTTGAAAATAAACCCTGTAGAACTAGAATTGGGAGCTCTTCCTATTGCCGATTCCTTTAGGAGAAAGAAAGGTCAAATTCTTGTCAAATATTTTTATTCCTAATACCAAGGACCCACCACCTCACCACCGCCAATGAGTAATATTCCTCCTTATCAATGAAATGC
The DNA here is from genome assembly GCA_013400055.1 of Nycticryphes semicollaris. Lineage (NCBI taxonomy): Eukaryota > Metazoa > Chordata > Aves > Charadriiformes > Rostratulidae > Nycticryphes > Nycticryphes semicollaris. The sequence goes on along the minus strand of VXBJ01007729.1, from coordinate 70,478 downwards.
ACTGTGCCAGCCATAGTAACAAATATTTCAGCTATTACTTTACACTTCCAAAGAGACGTAATTAAGATGACTGCCATAAGGAACTTAATGTGGAAGATTTATCTGTAGTACTAAAATGAAGGGTTGGTATCAATTGTTAAATGTGCAAATTGAAATGACCACATGACCAGGTTTAAAAACGAAACCAACCAGACACTACACCCTAGTGAATCACATGTTTTCCTTCCCTCTGACCTGCATCCAGTCATGTAAGCAAACGGCTGACCCAAACTAAATTAAGTAAATGCTCTCATAACCTACTGCAGTTTAGCAGTTAAAGCACCTTTTACTAGACTTTTTTTTTTTTTAAGAACCTTGAAAGGAATTTCCATTTTACTTTTTTTAGTTCCCACTTGCATATATTAAGGATCTCTGCTTATTTCACTGTTTTGGGGTTTTAAACTGAAGGGTGAGACGGAGCAGGAATATATTAATCACTAACACAACAGGGAAAAGAAATGAGAAGCTATCCAAAGTCTTCAGGATTTCCTCATTTCTTTGCTTCATCTAGGAGCTTTCCTTGTTCAGGCGGATGCTACATATTTACATTTTTATTAATAGTAGTATAAATAAAATATAACTCAGAATGTTACTCTGCTGGAAAATAAAAGCCATTTAATAAGTAAAGTTAACCACAAGAGGGAGCCCGTGCTGTCTAAGCAGAGAAATTTACTTGGCCTATGGGAAAAAAAGAGAAGTTGGCTATAAATTTAATCTAACCATTATTAACTCAGTATATTTCCTAGTTTACAGCACTTTCTGCATAGAGTAAAAAAATGTAAATCCAATTTAATCAGCTATATTTTGTGGATGCCATACAAGTGAGCTCTAATATTACTGATTTTGAGTAATATATCATTGTATAATTACACCTAATAACATTTGACTTTTGTGCAGCTGAAAGTGAACAAGTCTGTACAAAGCCAGTTAAAGGAGAAATTCCAACATTTGGAATTTTAATGACAAATTCTATTTCTCATAAAAGAATGAAAAACGTACACTATGAAACTAAAGCCAGAAAAGAGTTCTAACAACACAGGCAACTGAAAACAAAACTCAAGGGGATTTTAATTCTGTAAACCTCAATGCAGATTACGGTTTCAGTCAGCAAAAATTAAATAATCATTTAAGGCACAATACAGTTTCTCTTAATAAGTCTTGTAATAAAAGGTAAAGTTAAGAAAAGACATTAAAGGGAAATACCTATGTAAGTTACAGCAGTCACACCTTACACCATCAGCATCATGGCTGGAAACTTACCCATGTTAGCCAGGCACAGGGGGTGGGGGGGACAGTTTCAAAGGCTGCTATCTCTTGCCTCTCTGTCTGTCTCTTCCAGTGCCTCAGATCTGCTCTCCTGGCAATCCTCACCCCTCTGGCCCTGCCTTGCCTTGCCCTGCCCTGCCTGCTGGGCACGATGATGCTGGCACTGCTCTGGGTGGTTGCCTAGATGGCAGATTAGGCTGGACACAAACATGGTACAGGAGAGTGTGTCTACATCCCCAAAATATGCCATTAGAAGAAAAATATAAATTAAACCAACATTTTCATTAGTTTGGGAAAATTAATTTTAGGAGCTGACAACATCACCTTGTCAAAAATGACTGTCAGCAGGAATGGTACTGCCTGGCAGCACAGTTCCACCCTGACACCAGAATGCAATAAATCACTGACTGCTGCTTGTCAATGGTAATTTGACGTGGAGGCATCAGCAGCTGGTCTCATCTGGAACAATACCACAGATATTATGTGATTAAACAAGTCTGCAAGCATTTTTGTGAGATGGCTATCACACAAAACTATCACCTACCAAACAAAAACTGTCTTCACAGACCTGCTGCCCAGAAGAGAGGAACTGCTGTCCTCGTTACAGAACTAACATTCAGGGAGCCACAAAACCATCCAGGACTCCATCCAAGGTGACAGAGATTGTTCCTGACTAGCTCTGGTACAAAGCCCTTCCTGTGCTATTTGCAACCTGAAATTCAAACCACAAAGACAAATCTGCTGATGTGAGAACATGCCATTTGGAAGTTTCGGTTCCTCAGCAGCTGAGGGACACCAGCACACTGAAGATACTCTTCCTGCTTTTAAAGATGCTATAGCAGCATTAATTTTCACATCAAAGAGGGCAAGGGTTACATACGATCGAGATCTGTGCCTGGATCGACGGTAGTTTGGATCCCCCTGGTTTTTCTCCTTTTGTCGCCGTAGCACAGCTTCCCACTGAGGAGCCGAGTCAACCATGTCATTCTCTTGCCGTAATCTGCAAAAGAAGTAGCAGGAGCTTAGTCTGAGGTCTCTGATGCTCTGAGAAGCAATGAGGTATTTTTTTCCACTCAAAAATCCAGCTCCTGCGATGCAATAATTTAACTTTCATCTCGCTAAATTTTACTTAATGTTGCCAAACTACACTGAAATGTAAGAACTTTTATCAAAGAAAACTCACTGGTTTGTTATTTAGAAACAGCGTAATGCAAGAATGAAATGACCCAGGCCTTTAAGAACAGACCCACAGCTTGAATTCATCTTCCCAGCCCAAGACAAACATCTAGAATTTTTTTCCTGTTTACAGATTCCAGCCCACCTCATCCAGAGCAAGTGTAACCTGCACATGATGACACAAGGCCCTACTACTACCACTTCTCCAAATACTTTGTTGCAGTACTCAAACCTTTCTAGGATCCAAGGAAAAATCCCCCAAGAATCACCTTGGTGAGTTCCCTCTTAGACTAAGAGGTCTCTTAACCCTGGCCCACAACAAAGCCTAGGACACATGCAGATCTTCCCTGACTCTGCTTGTGTGCTTCTAAATAACACAATATGCTTCTCTCTTTTTTCTTTCTTTTTTTTTTTCTTTTTTTTTTTTTTCCCCCTAATTTGGTTAAAATCCACGAATCCCTTATTGGGATGTAATACAGATTTACCAAAAGTCAGAATCCTATAAATTCAGCACAATAAATTTGGCTATCAAGCTAAAGTAACTCTACAACGAGACAGGCCAACTGGCGTGACAGCATTTGGCCATTCAAATTTCTACAGATGCTTTCCTGTTTTGAAGTTGCTGATACGGGTAGCGTGATGAAACACTAAGGTGAAACAGACAGACATGCTTTGGTCACAGCACTGAATTTAAAATTCAGCAGGGATATTGAAACAACCCTGGAAAATACCACTCCAAGAGTAGGTTCCCTGATGGGACGGTCAGACCGGCATACTGTGGAATCCAGAGGAGCTTTACAAAACAACGGGAAGACTGACAGGTAAAACAAACAAACAAACCAACAGAGATAAAGGGACTACACTGGTGACGTGACTGCCTAGGAAATGCAAAGCATGCTGCTGTTGTTGCTCTTCAGTGCATTATGTACCTCTGTCATTGAGCTTTGAATTGTATCAGGCTAAACTGGCTGTGCAGGCTGCTGCTTCTCCTTTAATCAGATCTTTCACATGCATAATGAATTTTGAGCTGTATCCTCAGCTACTGTAAACAGCCATAACTCTATCCAATAGCACTGAGCATCTGGAGAAGACGGCAACATCAGGTTTTGATTTCTATGCAAGTATTTTTAAACCTGTAATCTGGTGACAGGCATTAACATAAACTTCTATCTAAGGATTTAGTAGAACTCACATAGCATCAAGTAACGAATTGTGATTTTCATCCCAAATAATCCAATTTGTGTAGACAGCAAGCACCCTACACGGTATAAACACCATGAACTGCCTTGCACATACGCAGTCACTTGCATGGAAAGACGACACGTGGCTACCAGACCAGCCATGGGTGGTGAGTCTGCCTGCTTGCTAGTACTTCACTCCACCTCTCCCAAAACAAACCCCCTCCTAACAGGTCAAGTAGACAGCTGTAGTATGAAGGAGGCATTCAGATGCTTGCCATAAAATAACTGAGAGTTACTCATTCTTCTCAGGGAAGAGGAGAGACCTACTCATTCTTCTCAGGAAACCCACACAATGCAGCAGAGCACGAGGTTCATACTCTGGCACAGAGCACTTGAGACCCTGTACCTCGTGCTTGAAACCATACTTCCACAATGACCACAAATGACCTCTCATTAAGTGAGTAAACACATCATTTCTGTTCAGCTCCATTCAACTAATGGAAACCCTTGGGCCTAAAAGGGAATAAAACTGCAGTGACAACAGAAAAGAGTTCTTCTACACAAACAAAGGTCTCCCTGTTTTAAAGGTAAAGAGGGACAAAATAAAGGAAGAAAAGAGTTCGAGACTTTGGAGAACATAATAGCTGCCAACAGTATTTCAAAAATTCAGACATCACTTAAAGATCTTTGTTCAAACAAAATGTAACAAAAAAATAAACAAAAAATCCAAACTAAGCATTATCATTCCTCAGCAGCGTTACTATTAGATGGTCACAGCAAAGAAATCCCAGTTTGTCAATGCTGGGATAAGTGCACTAGCAGATTGGCCTCTGGTTAGACCACACTGATCCCATAATGCGCAGGTTTTAAGTCTTCCTTCGGCTTCTTCTTAAAACACACTTCACTGACTCCTTTGACAAACGTCATATCTACCAGAGTCTACATTTTCCTATGGGGTGGTCACAGTCTTACATGATGCTTATACTTTGAGACCACTAAGACTCTAGTGCACTTCGGACACTTGGATTCAGTTATTTCCAAAAGAGACTTCAGCACAGAGATGCCATACAGGGCTAACTGTAGATAATTCCCCTTTGTCGACAGAAGATTGGTGATGAATAATGCTACAGCACAGCGCTGCTCTTTGATAGGAAAACAGAGAAGGAAGCAACTCTTCTGCCAAATCTGGGACCACTGTAAGTTGACAATTTTTCTCCCTGAAGTGTTCTCCATTCTGTTGTACTACAACATATTTCCCTTGTGCTTGCGCAACCTGAAAAAAAACCTGAAACTGAAGGTTAGTGTCTGAAACTAATAGTATCCTGAAATATCCTGTAGTAGGATGCTACAGCTTTTATGCCTTGTAAAAAGCCACTGGAAAGTTTCAATGCTATTTATTAAAAGACCATAACATCCTAACTGCAGTCAAGAGAAAGCAGATATCTGAGTCAGGAATAGTCTATCATTTTATATTTTTGAAATCAGCCTTGCTGGTATTGATACTGTTCCTCTATATATGTTTCAGTTTTCATCACTTGCCCACACTGTAACCCCATTCCACTTCTACTTCAGCATTTCTTTTCCCTCTTAAATAAATCCAGTCTTCTATATACGCTTTTTTTTATCTGGAAGAACTGATCTGAAAAAAAAAAATGTTTCTAGATTTTTTTTATCTTTTGTTCTTCTCTGTCCCCTACAATGACTTTTGCTACATACCTCTCTGAAAGATACCTTATTTAACTTCTTATATACTCATCCGACTTACTTATTTTACATCTATACCTTACCTTTCCCCCCCTCCCCCACACACTCCTACTCTCATATGGTCACATGCTCTGTCAACTGCTACTGATTATGCTTTCTTCATTATATGCCCTTCTACTAAATGCAATTATTATTTTCTTGTCATTGTTATTAACAATATTGACTTTTTTATGTATCTACTGCTGCATGGCAAACTCAGTCCTGAACAATGCATTCATTTATCTCCAGGTACTTCATATTTCTACTCTGCCTCCTTTCTTCTGCTTATTGTAAAACACAGCAGTATTCATCACTGTTATTTATCTCTTTAATTTGAGCAAAATATCGAAAACGTAAATATGTAAAGTAGCATGGCAGCTACTAAAACAAGTAGTGTCGGCACGCTCAAAGTACTGTTATACCATAGCAGAACTCTTCTATATAGAAGTATGAAGCAATAAAGCATTTGTTTTCAAGCTGCAAAGAAAGCTGCTATCCTCACATTTAACAATGCAAAGGATGAGCGACACAACACAATCTCTACATAAAATACATTAATTAGATGCAATGATAAATTGTAACCTTTTTGGGGCAAAATCTTTAGCTCTTTGACAATAGAGGTAACAACAGCAATAAAAACAAAACAAAACAAAAAAAGTGGAAGGAATTTTAACTGAAAACCCCAGTTCTTATTTAAACACACTTTAGACAAAAAAGCGTTGCCCTTGTATTCCCAAGTCCATTACAACTTCCTTTTAATTCTTTTCACTTCTTGCTTCCACAAGGGAACAAGCATGGTTTCGTCTTATAGAAAAAAAAGTGAAATAAATATTGGCATTGAAAATACTGGCATGTGAAATAAATCCAGTTGAGATTAATAGCTATCATAGTGACAAACTGGGCATTGTCTGCAGGAAGACTTGATGGTAAAATGGAAAGTCCTAAGACTATCATCACTCATCTGTTGACTTAGAAATTATTTTTCTTCATTTCAGGTGATACTTCTCTTAAAGCAAACAACTCTGAAAACTTGATTCCTGAAATCTCTTTCTAAATATCTGAGCATATAGTTATCATTTAGGTACAATGTGCAACAATGACGGCTGATTGGGGATGGGAATGCTGAAGGCAGCCTTGGCTGCAGTGACGTCAGATGGTGGAATTCAGGATCCTGGGGGGAGACCAAAAACCAAGACCATATCCCACAACTTCAGGAGAGAAGACCTTGGCCTCTTCCAAGATCTTCTCAAAAAAGACCAGTGGGATGCAGCGATGGAGGAACAAGGGGCCCAAGAAAGCTCATTAATACTCAAGGATTATCTCCTCTGAGCTCAAGAGAAGTTAATCCCAGTGAGTACGACGTCAGGAAAAAACAGCAGGAGGCCTGTATGGTTGAACAAGGATTTCCTGAAAAATCTCAGTCACAGAAAAGAAGTATGTACATGGTGGAAGCAGGAATGTGCAACATTGGAGTCACCGTCTTCAACAGTCAGACCAGCTACCTCCAGGGTGTTGAGCCTCATGAGCTGCAAGATAAGGATGAAGAACAGAACAACCCCCCCATAATCCAGGAGGAAGTAGTTAACGAACTGCTTCTGCACCTAGATATCAGTAAGTCTATGGGACCGGGTAGAATTCACCTGAGAGTACTCAAGGGGCTGGCAGGAGAGCTCACCAAGACTCTCTTCATCATCTATCAACAATCCTGGTCAACACAGGAGGGTGGCTAATGTGACACCCATCTACAAGAAGGGACGGAAGGAGGATCTGGGGAACTACAGACCCATGAGCCTGACCTTAGTACCAGGAAAGATGATGGAGAGGATCACCTTGAGTGATCTCTCACAGCAAGTGCAGGGCAGCCAAGGGATCAGGGCCAGCCAGCATGGGTTTATGAAAGAAAAGTCTTGCTTAACCAACCTGATCTTTTTCTATGACTGTGTAACACGCTTTCTCAATGCAGGGAAGGCTGTGGATGTTGTCTTCCTGGACTTTGGAAAGACCTTTGACACTGCCCCCCACAGTATTCTCCTGGAGAAGCTTGCAAGCCATGGAATAGACAAGCGTACTCTCCACTGGGTAGAAAACTGTCTGGATGGCTGTGCCAAGAGACTTGTGGTTAATGAACAACAGGAAACACATATTTTTTTTTTTCCTGTGAGGGTGACTGAACACCGGCACAAATTGCCCAAGGAGGTTGTTCAGAATCTCCACCCATGGTGATACTCAAAAGCCATCTGGGAATGGTCCTGGGCTACTGGCTCTAGGTGGCCCTGCTTGAGCAGGGCAGTAGGATCAGATGACCTCCAGAACTTCCTGCCAGCCTCAACCATTCAGTCACTCTGTGATTCTAATTTGAAGGATCTTCTAAGCACAATTAAGTTGAAGACTATGCTCCAGCACACATTGTCAACTAGCTTAGTGTATTTTTCTCCACACAATAAATTTTGACCACAGCATTAAAAAAAGCAAATACATTTCTTCTATGACTGAAATATGCTCATGATAGGTTTTTCCTCAATTTTTATGAGTATCTGGATAAAACATACACATGATGGAGTGAAACATCAAAGACTGGTTACAATCAAATAAAGAGTTTCTCCCTAACCTTTTTCTAGTATTTTACCTTCAGAAGTTCTCACCTGCATTTCTGCTTTCCTCTGAAAATTTGTTTTCATCTGACAAATCATTCACAGTGATCCCTTCTTACATGAACAAGCTATTCTACTCTTCTATGATCAGAAGCAGATGCTTTTAGGTAATGTGAGTATTCAGTCACTTTATTCCAATAAAACAATACAGCTTTGTGATTGCCTGTGCCAGGGATGTGATTGTCATACTAGGAAATAAATTAGTATTAATCTATGCAACAGGTAAAACTTGAGTAACAGCAGTTGCAAGCCTCACTGTATTTGTCTCATTTAACCCTATTAGGGCTGGCTCCCCTCTGCTAACAGGAAAGCTATTCAATGCCTGTGCCCTTTCAGCTTATTATATTCCTGCTGTGGCTGCTAACAAAACTCAGAAATTCATTATGACTGTTGGTTTTCCTGAACCTGATGACAAGAACTAAGTCTCGGACCTCCAGCTCATTTAGTGCTGTATTTACTTCAGCATAGATAATGACTTTTGATCTGGTCTGATTTCAAGTGACCACCTAAGACTAAGAGATGCTAAGGCATAAACTTTTTTGATTCATCTTATCTTTCTGAAAATGTGAAAAACGTAGAAACAATCCACACATTGAGGTTTTTTTCATTTTATTTTTATGCACTTTTCCTATAGGTGAGGAAGGGCAGGGTAAAAGTCCTTTTATTCTTCAGAAAATGATAAGCAGTACTTAATCCTTCTTACAATCCAACCTTTATATTGCAAGAAGTTCTTAAAAACATTCCTGTGGTCAGTCTCTAATTTCTTTCACTTGCTTGTGGAGTTCCCTGAACACGAAGTTTCACAGGAGAAAAAGCCTGGCAAGAGTGCTCTAAGAGAAAGGGATACCAAATACCATTTACCTACTGATCACTGAAACTATACTCAGCATTTCATTCAAACTTCAGAGCTCACCTGGAAAACAAATCTTTGATGCATACTAGGTTATTGTTAGCCAAGTATCTTGCAAGACTATGCTCTGATTTAAGTAAGCTTCAAAGAAATCTCATGGCTCAATTATACTTTATACTAGCCCATTTCAGTGTCACCGTGATTCCTTAGCATCTAACTGTTGCAAATCATGCTTAAAATACTGTTGTACAGGATACCTCTGCAGCACTATCTAGCACATAATTGCTTCTAAGAGCCTCAAAGTATCTGAAAATTATTTATCACTCATAGTACTGCATGTAAGACAACAGGATACTATGGCAGCTTATGCAGGCAGCGTTTTAGAAAATTTGCCTTAAATAACTCCTCTTTCATTCAGTGACAGTACTCTTATGCCCTGCCTATGCAATATAAAGAAATAATAGGTACTTTTTAAAAAAGTCTTCATAAATTACTCTCATACGCTATTATCTCAAATGTAACATTTAAAAGAACAGTTTTAAAGGAAATTTTTTCTTAATATAAATGAGCTGTTACACCAATTTTTTTCTTATCAGAAATAACAAAAATAGAATGTAAAAACCCAAAACCTGCCAGCATAACTCAATATAAACAGCTGTTGTCCTATTAAAAGCTGACACTGTACACATTTATGGTTTAGGCCCACACTTCACACTTTAGAAAATAAAATATTTATACAATTAAATGCATGCATGTATAAGTAACACTGAGTTTCAGATCCATTCAAATATTTAAGTATTCCCCTCAAAAGCTTGTTTTCTGATAAAATACCTCACTTGAAATTTTTGAGATAGAATCATTGAATCATAGAATGGTTAGAGTTGGAAGGGACCTTAAAGATCATCGAGCTTCAACCTCCTTGCCAGGCTGCTATAAGGTCTCCCTGGAGCCTCTCTCTTCTCTCTCAGCCTGTGTTCACAGAAGAGGTGCTCCAGCCCTCTGATCATCTTCATGGCCCACTGCTGGACCCATTCCAATGGATCCATGTCCTTCTTGTGCTGAGGACTCCAAAGCTGGACACAGTACTCCAAGTGGGGTCTCAGGAGAGGTATTGAAGTATATGCTATGGATACCTTACCATCACCATTATCCACTTCATTTGCATTATTTTGCAAATCTTTTGTAAATGTGCCCCATATTTGATTTTGCAGCTCATTAGTGAGTTCTTCCCAAGCAACAGGAGGGTATGAATTCATGGCACAAACTTATAATGTATATATGTTTTGGCAGTTATCTCTCTTTTATGAAAAAAAAGGACCCTAAGCTGCCTCAGGAGGACTTCATACATATAAAACATGCTAGATTCTTTCTTTTTAGGTCTATCTTAGAAAAGTCCATTCTCTATTTGTTTGTGTTTCATGTGTCTACATTTAAAATATATAATGTTCACCTGTTTCTCTTCTTCCGATGCTCTCTGTTGGAATTCTCTGATTCACTGCCACTGCTGGTGTTACAGCGAGACCGTGATCTGGAGAAGAGAAAAACAACATCTCAAGATGAATTTATCTACTAACATCTTCTAAGAAGTCCTGAAGTGCTAAACAAGGCATGAAAAACACTGCAAAGACACTAGGAACATGCAAAATAAAAGACTTTAGAGGACTTGTCTGCACCTGAAAGTCATATTCTCTGTTTCTCATAAATTGATTTGGAATAAGTGCTTCAAAGGCAGTGCACCCAGCACGCAGCGTCAGGTGAGTGCGAGTTTCCTTTTGAATCATCACACTGCATTTTTGTTTGTTTATTTTATCTCTCAGCACTCTTTGGGTATACACAAAGAATGAAATGTTTCTTTGAGGTGTGAATGTTTTGCCTTTGAACTGTATGCATTCTGGGTCTTTCCTTACCACATATTGTGGGACACCCAACAGAAACAACACAGTAACTCTGATTTTGCAGGCAAAACAAAATGCTTACCAGGTCTGTCTTTTTCTATTCACCCCAACTTCTGTATGGCTTCTAGTAAGTTCATACCATTTTTCAGGTGTCAGGCAGTAAGGAAGAAACAACCACTAACACCGATCTTTATAAATACAAAAAGGCTGAAGGGCACAGATGGGCAGGTGTGTCTATCAGCACAGCTTTGGGGTGACCTGATGCACAGCTACAAAGATGATGCAGCATGTGAGGAAAAAGAAATAAAGTGGTTACTTAGCATCACCTCTGATTGTGAAGCTTCAAATGGTAAGGTGACATTTAGGGCTCTGATTATTTATTCCTGAAAAAGACTGGTGGAACATGCTGATGCTGTATTTCAAGAAGAAAACGGGCATGTGCCTACCTCTCAGTAGAGAAAGTGCTTGGTCACTACTACCTGAGACATATCAACATTTCAGAGCAGACACGCCAGTTGTCAGAGTTGTGGTCCTACAAACCAGGACCAATATTAACAAGTGCTGGCTTAGAACTTAGGATATCCAGAGTTAGAATCACTGATTGCTTTACTGCAATAGAAACCAGAAATTTTCTTCTGAGGTCTCTGGGCATGAAATAAGAGCTACACAGGGATGAATTCCAATAGCATTGGCAGACACGTATCTTCTTGTGCCTGCTGGCTTTTCATTTGCTCTTTGATGAGCCACTTTCCTAAGAGAATGGATTTGTTGAACTATACCTCAAACAAGCTGGGAAGTGAAGGCAGTTGATTAGGTGTAGGCAACAGCTAAGGGGAAGCATTTCATGACAAGGTTGGAGGCTACAGACAAGCATGTGTGCACAACACGTTCAAAGAGTTTAGGGAGATGAGTCCACATAGGATATGAGAAGACAAGAGACCTCCCAGGGAACAGAATAGCTGCAGCATAGCCCTCCCATGTGTGCCATAGCTGGCCAGGGACTCAACATGCTACTCTCTGGCTCAGAAACTTGGACACTGTTACATACAGAGATGTCCTTCTGACACAGCTGATAGTATCATGAATGTCTCCATAATCCCAGTGAATTACAGCTGGTCTTATCAAATTGCTGTGTCATTAAATGCCTCAGAGTCTGGTCTCCCTCCCGTCCTGAGATAGGAAATCATTAACTCAAATAACTCCTATTCAAACTGCAATGTTTTAGAATAAAAGTCAACCAAAGCCCGGGAAAATCAGTTCAACACAGCCTGTTTGCAGGGAGCAGACTTGGAAAAGTGAAATGTCCCGAGAGGAGAAGGAGAAACCTCTCCCCATCCCCAAATTTCATGGCTCACAATTTATAGCCACTGAGAAGCTCAGGATAGTCAGTGTCCCAAGTAAAAATGCCCCAAATCTTATCACATGTTGAATTCCACTGATCTTGAATCCCAACTTTACTATGCCATCCAGTTACTCAGACTTCCAGGTCATTGGAGAGACCTGGAAGAGACCTGTGTCCTTCTATATTTCTTAGCTCTCTGGCCTAGGCAATTTATCCCATAACGTAACAACGCAGCAAAAATCACACTGGCAGAAGTGCAAGATGAAACATCCTATTTGCTCAAATTCAAGATACGCCTTTCTCTAGCTTTGCAGGAATGGAAATCTGATCCACCTTTTGGATACTGCACATCAAATTACCTTGTGTTCCCTGTCAGGAAAGCACTTGCGGGGAGACAGAAGGGCTGCTGAGCTGTCAGCTGAGTGACAGCTGCTCATGTTGGCTGTCAGAATATTATCTTTCACTGAATATTAAACACCAGCTTCAACTGAACTGAATAAAATACCAAAAATGGAAACAAAGGTGGTTTCCCAAGTCAGGTGCAAAAATACATGAGATTGTCCTGATCTCTGACAATTACAAACATCTTTCATCCCTTTTGCTCATATTTTCTTGGTCATGCAATACATTTGATATTTTGTTTATCTCTGACATAAGAAGCAAGAAAGAAGGCACAGTCAGTTTGGCAAGAGAGACAGAACAAATACAGTCCAGGAGGGGGCTTGAGGGTGGGGTGTGTTGCAGGATTTGGTAATTCTGAGAAACAGTTGACAGAAAAGGTTCATATTCCGGTGCAGTCCTTTTTCTGATTAAAATGAGAGGAGAGTAGCCAACTCTTCTCCAGCAGAGAAGGTATATTCCAATATACAATAACAAACCTGTACATTTATAATGTAATACATTAGGCATAACCTTTGGGAAGAGGTCACTTCTGAGCACTGAGATGCTTAACTAAATCCTCTGAGTTTTATGTGCTGAACATCTACCACGGGACTATCACTGACAGCTTGTAATGGTAACATCCTTCAAAAAAATAATCTGCCCTCATATAATAGGTGCAAAGCATGTGATCACTTTCCCTGACTTCCTGCAATTGTCCCTGAGATGTTTGTATCCCTGCCAGTACTCCTTTCCTATGCAGCAGTGAATCAGATCCTGGGAGTGCCTCCTTTCCTTCACAAGCTTCAAGAGACTCTGACATCAAAATGAACTACACTGTCTCCTTTTTCCAGCAGCCAGGGCAGGAGCACAGGAGCCAGGAGGAGCAAAGCACAGAGTCATTGCAGGCAGATGTGGCACATGAGAGTATTCCAGATGCAAAAATCTGTCAAAGCTGAAGTTGTTGAAGGNATTCAGCAAAAACGTGCAAGACAATGAGAAGACCTTAGGAAGTTGCGTATGTCTTTTCACCTACCTTTTGCAGGACAATTCATCTCAAATAATAGCATGCTTGCTTTCAAAACAGATTAACTAAAAGTACACTGGGAGGCTGGAGAACTCAAACCAAAATCTGTGGATGTAAAATCCAAAAGCTAACACTTCTGGAATTGACTTTCAAGTTGCAGACAAGCCTTTAGTAAACTTCCACAAGCTGCTTCTAGTTTGGTGTAGTAACAATGCACAAGGCAGCTTGTAGGAATCTGTGCTGTGATGAGGTTATGCTACTGAACATTTTAGCAAAAGACAAGAAAGAAACCCAACAAGCTTTTTAAACATTTAAGAAAACCAGGGAGAAGGAAGGGACACGATGCAGGGAACTAAAATATGATCAATACCTTCGCTATCATGTCATGGCTGCTATCGATTATATATTTACCTTCTCCTTTGCTTTAAATCTGAGTCTTCACCACTGTTTTGATTTTTCCTGTGATATTAAGGAAATTTTAATGAAATACCATGGGGTCACAACACAAATACACAAAAACTCTGATCTTCAAAAAAAAATCCCCAACTTTACAATGTTGGTAGGGGTTTTTTTTCAGAATTATTTAAGGCAGAGTAAAAAGAGCATATACTTGCTTTAAACTTTTCAGGACACCTTTACATCAAGTTGCGAAGGCATGATCCTATTCAAGTTGCCATTGCAAACACCCAGCTTGCAAGGTTAAGCATGTTATGCAGGCCTTTAGATCTTCCTGCTGTTTCAAGCATAGCAAAGCCTGATGTTTTCCTCTTAATTCCAGAACAGCGTGCATAAACAATACAGCTATTGTTGTTAAACAGTTGAAAAGGGAAAGTACATGAATAAAACCAAGATTCGGGAAGACATAATCAGGCTAGAGTCTACCTACTATTGTCAGTCTTGACAGTCTCACATATGAGATAAGACTTCTAAAAACATTTTGTTCATGTGGTGGCCCAAGAGAAACCTTGGTTTTGGTATAACAACCTGTCCACCAAGTCAATCGGCCAAATGCAAATCCCAGATGACAAAGACTTTGCATCTCAAAAAATTTCCTACTGCATAGGGCACTGTTCTTCTCTTGGTACAGGACAGTCTTGCATTGCACATCTCTATTCCTTTGTTTTTACAGGGCCCAACAAGTCCTTCTGACATCTAAGCAAGCAATGAATCAGAAAACCCATTCAGGCAACACATTGCTATTAACTCTTCCAAGGGCTCTATCCAACAGGGTAAATCAACATAACTGTATTGGCTTAGAGTGAGCTACGCTCATTTACTTTAACCCGAGCATGAGGTCACTAAACACACACCATGGGCAAGTTTCTTCATTCCTGTCCCAGACAGCTAATGGCAGATACAAGGTCTAAAGCAGCTCAAAAACCTGACAGACATAAAAGCTCCACATCTATCTACACATCCTTAGAGATACAGCTGTGTCTCCTGAGATTGTTTGGCAAACCCTGGCTTTGAAAGCCAAACAGGTAATCATTTCAGAGGTGTCAGAAAAAGAAGAAACTCCAAAGTGCTGGCTCATAAGGTAGTCCTAGAAGACTGTGATGAATAGTGCACAGTAGCTATGTTCATCTATACTTCAGATCAGATCACAGCACCAGGGCACCTTAGCAATGAAAGCAGCTTCTCTGCAGGACAAATCATCCCAGGTGACATGTAGTCTCTCAAAACTGTGTCCCTGTAATTCACATTTTAGGCACAGTGCAGGACACATGGCACAAAATCACTGTGCATTCAACTCTACTTCTCCAAGTTACTTTATTCAGCACATACCCCTTTAAAAACACATTCCCCTCTCTCATGTAAAGTAATTCACACATGGGACTGTTGAAGACAGTGTTATGGATCATTTGTTTGATCTTTGTTGCACTTAAAGCAAAGCAATGTACTTAAAAACACTGCTCTGTCTTAGAAACTCATTGTCAAGCAAACAACATCCATCAGTCCTTTCCTTCACAAGGGAAAAACAGCTGCAGCAACTGAAAGGATCTTGTACGTGGCATTAATGCAATTTCTCGTATTTTTAACATTTTACCATATTTTTAACATTTTTTTCCTAGTACCCAGAACAGCACACAAGCAAAAAGCCTGACCAAAGCTTCCTTTCCAAAAGTAGATCTAGTATTCTTGCTCAGGTGGGTTTTTTTGACTAACCACCCCCTAGAATCCTCCTTTTCCCAAGACCCAGCTGTAAGTCTAAGAACCTTTGCTGAACACAGAGTATGCAGGACCTCAAGCTTTCTACTGTGAGAAGTGAACCGTAATTAACCCCGGGGCTCTTACCTCCTCCGTACTGGCTGTCCAGACTCATTCTCACTGCCACCTGATGGGTTCCGTCGCCGAGAGTAAGGAAACTTTGGTGATTTATTACGGTCACTGGGAGAATTATACAGCCCACTAGGGTTAAAAAGAAGAGCAAAAGTTGGCTTTAAAACTTCCAGAAGAGTCAGGCCAGTGAACTGAGATTCAGCCTACAAAAATGAGAAGGCTCACACACACACATATAGATATTCAACTATACATGTGTGCTATGCAAATACAGATGGTACTGCTTTGCAGCCATAAATATTTTACACTGAACCTTGAAAATGTAGGAGAGACCTCTTAGCATTGCTAGTAGATGGATTTGCAAAAACTCAATCCTCTACCCATTCCTGTGGCCCCTGAGGGATCAAACTTCCTGCTGAGAGCAAGTTTAACACTGGAGGCATAATGTGAAGAATTGACAATATTTCTTTAAAAATCACAAAGATACTTAGCAAGAGAATATCGGCACTCTCTCTTGTCCTTACTCTGAACACTCTTCATGTTTGCAGAAGGAGCACACAGGGAAAATCATATTGGTCCCCCAAAAGACACACCACGTACAGATCTCATAAAAAGCAGGACTGTACTGGATTATACCTTACGTGCCATCTGGTCACTGTCTTCCTCAATGCTTTTAAACCACCTCCAGTAGCTTCACCTGAAAATCCCAAGTCCTTCTGCTGGAAAAATACAATCCTGACCTCTTTCTCCTTTCTCTGTACTACTCAGGATTTTCTAGACCACATATCCTGAAATGTTCTGTTTCCCAGACTGAAGAAAGTGTCCTGCCTGGCCTGTTCTGTTGCTCCTTGTACATGTTTCCTGCACAGCCCTTCACACCTTTGATTACCCTTGCTGCTGCTCTCAAAGCTTTTTCCTTTTCCTGAGACATGGACACCAGACCTGCACTCACAATTCATGGAGCAAACATGTGATCCACAAATTTATGCAATGGCATAATGCTATTCTCTTGCTTTCCTAATAGTTGCTAATTGTTTTCTGAACGCTACATAGCTATGTTTTCATGATTATCCATCATAATTCCAAAGCACCTCATTTTACTTAGAAATCTAGGATTATTTTTTTCCCCCATGTGCCTTTCTGTACACTTACTGACTCAACACCATCCAGCATCTAGTGACTTGCCACTCACACTTTAGGGGTCTTTCTGCCACTATTCACAGACAGCTTTCACTCTCACTATCCTAAATAGCTCTGTGCCACCACCAAATTTTATATCACCCCTTTTCCACATCTTTGACAAATATACTCAATAGTAGAAGTCTATTGTGGAAAGCCACTGGTGACTCTCGTCCACTGTCCACTTCCTCTTACTTTCCTAAATTTTAACTGATTATTTATCCATCACAGGACCTATCTTCTTATATGCAATACAGCTTTATTGTGACAATGTTAATACATTAATATATTATATCAATATCCTTCACCCTGTTGCTATGGCATGATATTTACCATTTCATAATACCTAGGACATCATGCCTCGCCTTACCTCTGTGGACCATTTTCCTCCCATGGTGCACTTGTTTTACTTCTTTGGGTTTCTGGACTGTTTTCATTTTTCATCTTTTTAAAGCTAAATAGAAGTACAGATACATTTGTTCAAAAAAACCCCATAATGTATAGATCACATATTCTTTCCCCCTGACCTCTTAACAATTAATCTTAAAGGCATACAGTCATTACAGAGACCCACCCTGGCATATAGCTATTTGCTTGATATGTGAAAAAGGGCAAACATGTGATGTTGACGAACCACTCCTAGAAAGAGAGATTCTACCAGCTCATAGTTATGGTTGCACTGAGTCAAAAAAAAAAAAGGTCAATCCTATCTCAGAATAAACAAGAACAGATGCTTACACAAAATGCCTAACAATAGGGCAAATACACAATATGCTCTCACAGCCTTCCACAACATAGAGTTAACAGATTATTAAACTAGAGGCTTTATCTCTTGTGTTTTCGTTTTTCTTTTTAATTATTATTTTATGCAGCTCTTGATGGAACTCTCTTCCATGGATTTATTTAAACACCTCTTGAACATTTTTGATTTTTTGGCATAAATAGAGCCTGGTAACAGTATTCTCCAGTATTTAACTATGGCACAATTACTTTATTTTGTTTCAAAACTTTCCTCCTGTGTTATTCACTGGTTCTATGCATATAGAAAGTAAAAAACCCCTATGAACGATCGTTTCCCTAATCACAAACTAGACCCCAGAATTTTTAATCCATTTTTAACCACTGTTTCATCTCTTTTCCAAGTGAAAGAATCACAGAGTCTTGAATCTCTCCCAATATAGGAGTCACCACATACTCATCACATTTCTCTATCATTTTTCCAGGTCTACTGTACTTTCTGTATGATAGGAGCAACAAAGGCAGGGGTGATAAATATTCAAATCATGACAGACCACAGGTTCACAGAATAGCATACTCCTCTATTCCTTCCCCATTAACTCCATTTTCATTGTGCTACATTGAGCATGGATCTCACAACATGAAAGAGCTGCCATCACTGACTGCAGCAAGGTAAAATACCAGTCAAGACCTGGCTCAACAGATAAATCAGTATCTGTAACCAGTCTCCCATCACAACTATGGGAGATGGGAGTGAAAACAGCAGGATGCTCCAAATCTTCCTTTATTCCTACCATTCTCACAGTGTCAAGTTTTGTAACTTCCAACCCATTAATGCTTCTAGATAGCCTACTCACTGCCACTCCAACTGCTGGAAGGCAGCTTCCAGATGACACATGCATTTGCACCCATCTTCTCACCAAAGGTAATGTTTCTCTTGCATCATAATCCCCAGAGTTTGCTTTCTACATGAACAAGCAGTTCATCTGATACAGAACTAGCTAGCCACATTGATTTCCACTAAGCTCCTCAAGAAGTATTACTGACAGCAATCCACTGCAAGCATCAATGTAACATATCTTTCCAAAGTGCAACTTAAGCAGCAAAAAGAAAAAAAAAAAGCTTTACAGATGCTTACAGAGAGTAGGACATAAGCCAGAGTTCTTTGCCCCAAAGTAGGAAGTGACAGACTCAGCTTTATGAAGGAATTGTGGCTACTTAACTCACTAATCCACTTTTAACCTCAGCCTTTGGGTACTACAGGTCACTGAGTTAATAATTTAATTCTTACACAGTGAACAAAATGCAAAGCTACAGTATGTCAGCAGGAAAAGAAATTAAATTACACTTTATCAGGTAAATTGTTTTCTTAATACTGCACCCATTAACTATTGACTCAGAAGTGCATACAATGTACTCCCAGGCTTAAAAATATGTGCTTACTAGAGACTAAGCAAGTAACTCAGGTAAACATGTTCCAGTTCTCCAGTGGAAAAAGCAAGTGGTTTTGTACACCATAAACTACTGAACAACACTTGGGTTGAAGTTGGGCCTAAAAAAGTTTGAGTAGTGTTCTCAA
>VXBJ01007729.1:28399-51119 GCA_013400055.1 Nycticryphes semicollaris | reverse complement strand
AAAAAAAAAAAAGAGAAAGAGAGAAAAAGAAATGATACTGGGAGGGAATTCACTGCATTAGATTCCTAAGTCATTATTCATTCACAGCAGACACACACTTTATGGCTAGAGAGTGAGAGCATGGCAGCTCTTCAGATATTAGTGTTACCTCCAGGAATGCAGTTGCAAAAAAGACCGAGTTCATTCCAAGTATTTGAAAAGGTTAGGATCTGAATTTCACATGATATTACTGTTGTTGTGGGTTTATGGTTTATCTTGAATTTATACCACTTATGCAGAAGTGACCAACTTCTATGTATCTGTATATCTCAACAGTGAATGCAATGTTGAATTACAAAAACTGAGCTTGTAAGAGCTGCTGAAAGGTGTTTTGCAAGCATGATGCCAATTAATGTGAAAATTACATAGGATGAAATAAACTATCAAATTGTAAACACTTCACAAAGTATGTGCTGCCTTTCATACATACTAAGACTGGCAGACCTGAAAGGGGTTTTACACATGCGGAGAGAGACACAGAGGAAAACAAATCATTTCCTAAATAGAAAGCATGCAACAAAAACAACTTCCAACACTTTTTTTTTCTGGAAGTGATGAACACTGTTTAAAACCGTAACTTGTGAGAATCTGACTGTGAATTGCTTTTAAACCCAGGCAAGAAGCTTAAGTCAGAAACCTTGAAGCTGCCATGCTGAGAGCCCTCTATTTTGGCTCCTGCTCTACAACTAGCCTCTCCATTTCTTTTTAACAGTTCACTGCTAAAAATTTATATGCAGCATTTGGAGCACAAGCTGTAGTGAAGGGCTCCTACCCCTTCCAATATGATCATGACCACACTATAGAGTAAGGGTACATTTCTGCTTTTCACGTTCCTCTTTCCTAACAAATCACAGAAAGAGACAATGGTTGGGACTGGAAAGGACCTCTGAAGGTCATCTGGTCCAAACCCGCTGCTCCAGCAGGGACACCTACAGCCAGTTGCTCAGGACCATTCCCAGATGGCTGTTGAATTACCTCCAAGGACAGAGACTCCACCACCTCTCTGGACAACCTGTGCCAGTGCTCTGTCATTCACAGTGAAAAAGGGCTTCCTGAGGTTCAGAGGGTGCCTCCTGCATTTCAGTCCATGCCTGTTGCCCCTGCTCTTGTCACTGGGCACCACTGATAAGAGCCTGGCTCAGCCCTCGTTTCACCCTCCCTTCAAGTATTTATATCCCTCTGTATTGTTTTCTGCTCAATAGCCTAGCTTCAGCATGACCAATGGCAAAATCATAAACTTTCTTTTAACCCGTGATCAGTATTAATTTCCAAGGGCTAGAATATTTGATTCCATTTCCCTCAAACTGAAGAAGCAATTAAACTCAGCTCTTCTTTTTGGGGGCAAATATTAGGCAATAGGAAACACTATGCACCAAGTACTTGCAGTAAATATTTTAGACCCTTCCTCAGAAGTCAGTCCAGATACCTAGTATGTATGTATGTATCTGGACTGTATCTAGGTATCTGAATCATCGCTTCAATAGAGAGGGAAGGTTAGAGTTGCTCAGCTATAAAAACCTGTCAGGATTACTGGGCATGCAGAGACAGACATTCTGGCAAGTAAGCAAAAAAGCTGGGTGCTGAGTTTTTGACTCACTGTTATGTTAGATGACTCTTTTTTGATTGAGGCATTCAAATTCCACCTAAAATTAAGGATGGGGATATAAGCCCCTTTCTCAATCTGAGCCTCACCACTTCCACTCAAATATGTCTAATAACCAGAGACATGCACTTCAGCACTGATAATTATAGCAGGTCATGGAATTCCACAGAAGTCTTGGGAATTCACTGCTCCTAAAGATCAGGCACAAACATTCATGAGTTTTGTTCTGGATTTACTGGTGTAACAGGTAGTGGACTGCAAGATTAACAGCACTGCTGGAAGACAGGCCATGCCCAGCTCTTCCCTGCCCATACATCCCAACCAGAGCTTGCTTTGTGCAGAGACAGAAGTGTTACGGCCTGAGGGTCCTGCCAGCCAGCCCACATTACCCAAGAGACACACCGGACTTCATAGGACTATCCTGACCAGCACCCCTTAGGTCATTACCTTTTTTTTTTTTTCCATATTTAAAGCTAAGACTATTAGCTTTCCCAATAATTTGTCCCAGTTCGTGGGTTTCCAAACTCTGTGTCATGTGGAGCCTCTGTTCCAGGTTCATCAGAAGATCAGGGTTTGTTAAAATGAATTGCTGGACAATACTCTCTAGGTCTTATAAGTCTTATGAGGGGAGGCTGAAGGAGCTGGGGTTGTNCAATTCTGTAATTCTATGATTCTCTCACTTTTTTCAGAAGATCAGATGTTTTAAACTTAAGGGCGGGATAAACTGTTACTAATGATAGCTAAATGTGTTCTTCTATCCAATGCAATACAGGATATCTTAAAAGCTGAAAGGGAACTGATGGTCTACTTACCTTTTCACAGGGGAAGGTGCAATAATTTTGGTAGTTCCTTCCTTTTCCCCATTTGTTGTAATCTGGCTCATGCTCTTAGATCCTAAAAAAAAAAAAAAAAACAGACCACATATAGAACGATCTTGTAGTATATATGTTTGCACACCTATTCAGCATAATAACCTAGTGAACACAGTGCAGCATAAGATATGATACACAAGACATCACACGTTTGTGTCTCACCCTTACTTCTAGTTATATCACATCAATCACATCACAAGGAAGTTCAACATGGCAGTCGTTCATTAATATTCCACATGAGACAGAGGAGTTTGAAGCTGTTGTTCCCAAAGGGATGCTGTGGCATTGCCACCAGAAGGGATTTCCCTGCTCAATCAACCAGGAGAAGAAAGGTGTGACAAGAATAGAGGCTATGAAAATACTCGGGAATTTCCAATGTAGTAACTACAGCCTCAAAAGAAGTCATTAAATTAGACAGTAAAGCAAGACAAGTATGTTTGGTCTAACAAACCATTTCAAATTGATGTAGCAACATAGTGCAACACAACACCAATATATCCCAAGTTATGACCAGGAAAACAGTAACTGCAAATCAATTGATTAGGAAAATAACAATGTAAATGGAGAACAATGTAAATGGAGAGAGATAATAAAGGTTAATACTCTGACAGAGACCACTAAGGATCAGTTTCAAAGAACCATAAACTTTTGGCCAATATTTGAAAGTTATCTGCCTACTTTCCAGTTTTGTGCTCAATACTCTTCCCATTTTGATCCTCCATTTTTTGCACTGGTAGCACTTAAGTCCCCACCTGTGCCATGAAAGGGAACCTGAAGAAGCAGGAGGAACAAGCACTTCCCTTTCCTTTTGAGCTTTTTAGCTTCCCTACTTTTCCTCCCATATAATATGCTTCAAAGAAACAGATTTGTGTATGCATTATTTAGGAGCACTGAAGGCCAGGGGAACCTGGATATTTCATGCTGGGTTAACGTCAAAGTGGCATGATAAGATTATGCTCGACAGATGTATACAGTTCAGTATCATGAACACAAAGAAAAAAGAACTATTCACTTTGGTATGTAAATATATTAATCATCAAGATAGGCTTGTTCCTACTGGTGCTGTAGTTTTAGTTTCCATTCTATGCTATTAATATTAATCTGTAATTTTTCTTCAGTTCACACACCCTCTTTGCATTTAACTGGCAGCTTTAGTCATTTCTCTCAAAACTGTTACCACCTCAAGAAACAGATGTTAAGTATAACTACAAAGCAACAGCACTGCTGATCTAAATCAGCTCTGGACAGGACTCTTGAGCACGTTCATTGAAGATCATGAAACAGATGGACTGAAGCTTCTAAGACTGCTATATAAACAAATACTGTGTCCTCCAGGAGCAAGCAACAGCATCATAGTGCTGTCAATATAGTGCTACAAACTCAAAGCTTTTTTGCTTTGGCTAAAACTAAACAAAGTCTTAAATTAAGTTGTGGTGTAACATGCTGTCTCCATAATTTCAGAGAAGGAACTTCTTAACAATCTCCATCAACTTTCCATACCACCCCTTGGACATACAAAGTCTTTGTACTCTCCTCTACTTCAACAAAAATACCTGAGATATCCTAAGGCATCTTGTTTTGCCCTGAATTGCCTCCCCTACAGATTAAATCTGCTTGTCTTCTGACGATGTCTCATCCACTGCACAGAGAGTCTCAAGTGGAATTAGACACTTTTGCTTGAGCAGCTCAGCCAGGCCCTTTCCATGTGTGACCTCACCACTCCTAATGACATAATTCACTCCTTTCCCTATTTAGTTTTTCAGACTAATGCCTGGCAGAGCAGGGGAGCAGCCTGAGTCCTCTCCTGTATAGTACTTGCTCCTTCAAGGCGCGTTTTGCTTAAGCAAGCATAAGCACTAAGAATAATTTTGAGTACTTTGAAGAAGGAAATCTAGAACAGACACTGATTGACACACAGAAAGGAAAGCAGAGTTTTGGAATTCTGAACAAATCCTTTCTTTTATACAATAAGAGACAACAAGCTCTCCGAGTCTCTGAAGCACTGTGTGTCTGCCCATACAGTTATTTTCTGTTTTCAAGAATGAAGCAATAGCTCCACTGCCACTATGATCTTCTTGTGAAAAAGTCAGAATTACTGAACGAAAAAATTTATTGAATTAATATGAATGAGAATATTATCATGAATAAAATCACCAATCTTCATTAAAGCCATAAAAAGCTACCACAAAAATTCTTCCTCTAATCTCTAAAAGGAGAAGGATGCCAACAGTCAAAAATCACAAATAAATAAAGATGGCATCACATAGAAGCAGGAAGTAGAAATTTCTCACCTTTAAAGACCATACTGGTAGTGAAATAAAAATGGAGCAGATTAAGGACATCTCAGGGGTTTTGACAATATTTTTTATGCACGCAGATACATTTGGTTTGCCTTTCCTAGGCCATCAAAGACATAAGATAAAATAGCACGCTGTAATAATTTGGCTCGTGGAAGTATTGAAATCAGTAAAGATATAACTTATACAAATAAAGGAAATAATTTCAGTACTTCACATACTACTGTGTGACTGAGGTAGCTTCATATTAAGCCCCTCCGAGTGCTCATCACTTCATGAAGCAGTAAGAACTCTTGCTCCAAAACACACCACAGCTATGAGACAACTGCCAGAGAAAAAGAGCCAAGAGTCAAGTGCTACAAAAGAAATAGCTACCTCCAGAACTGATCCTTTGCTGTTTGGCAATAGGCTTCCTTACCACTCTGCTGACACCCAGTCGTCTCCAGCTGTCAGGAGACTGAGGGTTATGCGGTGCAAGAGTCAGCCTAGCCAAGTTCAGAAGTCTATGAGACCTCTGCAACTCCTGCAGTGCCCTGCATGAAGGCTTGTGCGGCAGACGCTACATGGGACACCTCAGATTTTGGAGCAGCCAGTACTAGTACATCATTCAAATAGCTCCTTCTTCCTGTTGAGTTCCCTGGTTACCACTCTACTGTTTTAGCAAGTACTTAGTAAAAAAAAAAAAGACAAAACAACACACCAGTGAATATCACAGAGACACAAAACCCACCCATAAACCCATAACAAATTTCTGCTGAGATAAGACCTCATATTAACCATGCTTGACTCCATCACTGCCCACAACAAGGGCAAAAAAAAATTCTTGCTACACAGTTCCTGTGAACAAGTAACTAGTTTAGTTAGGAGCTTTTTGTCCACACTTACAGAAACGGTAATAATCACCTTTAAGTATGTTCTAACTTGTGTATGTTGTACTAGAGTACAGTTCTGTTCTACCAACATACAGTGCTGTACAACACAGTATTCCTAATACAAAAAAATAGACTCTGGAAAATCTGCCCAAACACTAAGCTTATTGCAGTAACTTACCTATACCACTGTTTCTTACATGCCAAGGTAATATGTCTCTCAAAATACCTCAAATAGTCAGAAATCTTGAACATCTTATTTCTAGCAGGTTTTCCTGGTTGTTTATCTTTTGTCAGATAGTTCGGTCAGCTTTCATTGCTCTGAATTTTTCCAATACAGTGAACACACACACTTCAATTCCCTTTTAGAGCCATCTTGAAACTGATTTGTGCATTCAATATAAATAAATATTTTTAAAACCTCAAATGTTCGCAACCTCAGGATCCTAGCCAGCTAATTAGCTCATCCTGCCTGTTTCTTATCAAGTAAAGGCATTTCACTGACATTACCTGAAAGCAGTGATCTATTAATGAGAGCAGAAGATAGCGTGATCAAAAGGCAAACATGCAGCAAGAGCTCATACTTCGCACTATGTGTTACTAAGAGACTACAAAAATGAATGCACTTCCACTGTCTACACTAGGATAGCCTACTCTGTGAACATGTTTATTTTCCAAACTAGTTTTCAAACCTGAACCCTCAAGGATTTGGGCCTCTCACACTACATGCATGAGATGCAGAAGTGGTCGCATCCATCCTTTTACAAAACCTGGGATTAAAGAAAACAACTTCAAAAGTGTAAAGCTCAAGGTAAATAAAGAAATAAAGAGATAAAATCACCCCAGGATTAATTTTCTAAAATTTAACTTTCAAACCCAAATCTCACAAATTTCTCAGAAAAGATCTGTGACTTCAAATGTGCCAGACCAACAGCTCTAGCTACCATGACAGAGGCTGGTGAAGCAGGGTAATGCATAAATCAAACAGGGCAGGGACTGTGACTGCCTGTGACTGCTTAGGGACTACTATAAACCAGACAGTATTGTAATTTTAACACCCACCTCTGCCTGGCGTTTGAATCAGAATGGCAGCACTTACTTTACACTAGCTGATAGAACTGCCCAGCGTGCGAGGCAGGGACAAGTCCTCAGCTACCAAACAACAACTAACTCTGAGCGATGTGTTTCCCACCACCGAATAAATTCAGACCCATGGCAACAGGTCTGGTCACATCAATGTTTGTCCAGAGAGGACATTCCCAAACACCTTTATGCGTGCAGCATTCAACCAAAAGAATAATGAATGCTTTCACCCTTTCGCACTGTTGTGAAAGCTGAACATTATCAGTCATGCCCTAAGCTGGTAAGGGAGAATAATGAGAGATCCTGTTCCATGTTTGAGTTTGTGATTTGCAACCAGAACAAAATTGAACTGTAACCCTCTCTCAGCTGCAATGAAAAGGGGGAGAATAAGCAAATGAAACAAGCTATGCACATACCACGTATAAGACTATACAGAACAAAACAAAAAACCACTTCTACAATTGAACACGAACTTGAATGCCAACCTAAACATACACACACACAAAAAATATTACACATATAAAAACGTTGATTGCATAGCCATTGAAGTTTCCTGGTCTGATTTTTCCACTAACACTAGAACAACTATGATACAAAACGTAGTAAGCAAGTGCCAAAGGGGAGATTACTGCATTTTAAACCACTGTCATCTGCATTCTAGGAAAATAATCTGCCATGCTAAAGCCAAGCTGTCTACACTGTCTATCCTATCAGGGGAATCAGCCAATGGCAGTGGCTTTTATACAAGAAAGTTCACTTCTGTCTGTTTACAGTACCATATCCTCCAATCACTCTCTTAAAGGACAAGTATTTTTACTGGGAACATAAAAATAAGTATTTTCTACTATTATCTTGGCACGTACTCCAACTCTTAACCCAGAGTTCACCAAGTGGCTACAGTCCTAATGACTTTAGCATACTTTAATGGACCAGGGAGACAAAGAAACATTTTTAGTCACTCGGCTTTGCATAATATAGCTAACCTCTACCTTCAGGTGACAGAGAAAAAATATAAAACCCACATACTATGCAATTGCTTATAAACAAGAACATATATTCAAAAAGAAGAAACACAGGAAAACAGTTTAATGAGATGCCAGAGGTTAGAGGCTTTAGCGCTTCACCTCTACAATGGAGGCAATGCCAACTGCACTTGCTAGAGCCATGAATTTGTAGCTACTGGTTCATCTAATTGCCCCCAAACCACTGCTGTGGCTGATCCCATTACTGCCAGCAACAGATTAAAAAAATAAGCAGAACCAGAATGGCTAATTGAACTGGCTGCAGAAAGGAAGCTTTTCATGTACTTAACTTTCCAATTTAAGCAAGATACTGAACTCTGAGAAGGTGGAAGGAAGTTATCGAGTAAGCAGTATTTGTAAGCTGTTACTGGGTTCAGGGAGAATAAATGGAACTCTGGTTTTCGTTCCAAAAAGCTAAATTATAAACCATGTCCAGCTGGATCCTAATTTAAGTGGCATTTGGCAGAAAACACCTTCAGAAATACATGATAACATGCAAACTAAAATCACCAAGTTTAAAATGTTGAACAAGGCACATAATCTTATTACAGCATACTAGAACCACAAAGTCAAGAACAAAGGACTAGGCATCGATGATAAACATCAGCATTATTTCCTTATGTAAAAGGAGTATTTATTTTAATAAGAAATATCATACTGTTCTCTGAAACATTTCAGGCATGGAAAGTTTTAAGTAGCTCATGGAACTGTTTACACCACGAGGCTCATTTCCCAAGATAAAAAGTATTCTGTAAAAGCACAATCTACATTGGGTTAGTATTTTTAACCAGGTGATGCTTGAAATGTGTCAGTCGGACTTGATTTATTGCGTGAAATGGACTTTGCTATACCCAAGAATTACTTTAGGGGAAAAGAGGTGGATTTATCCCAGTGACATGCAACAGACTGCCACATGGTGTCTGACACATGGAAGAGAAGTAGTCTGCTTTCCATGTCTGAAAAACCCCTTTAAATGGAGAAAGAGTACTAGGTGTTTATCATTGTGAAAAAAATTTGAGATAAACACATTGTGAAATGTGTTTATCATTTATCATGAAAAAAGTGAAGAGTAAACAATATGCTCATATATAGGGAAAGATGGAATTTGAGTGACATAACTCAATTTTAAGTGGGAATTGAAACAAATTCATTGAATTTAAAAATAATTTGTGGTAATATACCTGCCCCAGTGGAAAATGACTGCACACTTGGAAAACACAGGTAATCAAGTTGAATTAAAAGCAAGATAACCCAGATGGGTGATATAAATTACACAAATACATACAAGTAAGATGGTGAAAAAGCAGCTCTTTATTTTAGAGCAAAACAAAGTATTTAAATCCACCAAAACAACAAACATGCATTACCCAGAGAATTCTGCATCACATTACATAAGCAGAATGGGCCACGGGAAGGTTTCAGTTTTCCACATAATTTCAGTCAAAGAGATCAAAAAAAATCAACACACAGAGACACCCTTACAGTGATGTAGACTGACTTTCACTGCCTGCTCTTAGGCAAAAATGAATTTCAATTTATGGCTGAGTTTCAGCTGACATGTTTACCTCTGATTAGCCATACATGTTTCTGCCCAACTGAACTGAGGACTAATGAGGTGGGAAATGCTGATCATCGTGAACTACCACTCTAAGAATGGGACAGCCCCAAGTATTAGTCACTAGGTTTAAGAGTGAATACCTTCTTGTACTCTTAGGCACCCTCTGACAACTGTAGACACAACAAAAAAAATAGCATAATCAGAAAGCAAAGCAATTCTTCTCTTCTTACATTTAACTAAAGACAACTAAATTTTAAAAATCCCAGCTATTGTAAAGTGCTTGTATTTTCCAAGGGCAACACTTTTAATTACACTACACTTCAAGAACCCACTGGGACTAAAAGTCATAACACAACAGCTTTGTTTCTGAGTCAAAAGACAGCATCCAGAAAAAACATGGTTTCCAGGTGTCTATCCCTGCTCTCTTTTTAAAAAATGGGGACTCTCAAAAGTCTATAATGCTGTACTAACCCATGATAAAGAGAAATCCTGCTTACATTTTAAACCCATTGTAAAGTTTCTTCTCAAACTGCTAACACATACACTTAACTCCATGCACAAGTTCAACTGAAATCTGTGTGACCACCGTTGTAGATGATGCGAAGCACACACACGTAATCATATGTAGAACTGGAGCATGACATTAGAAAACCTTTGTGCCTTTATCACTAAGTTTCAGTAAACATCCATTATTCTGGGCATGACTCCTGTGATCTGCGCTTAATCTTGGATGTTTCTTCTAACACCTGTAAAACTTCCAGCTTCCCCTGACAATTTCAGCGTGCAAAATAGATTTCCAGCTCACACACAAAGCAGAGGGCACAGCACTAACCTCAGTTCCACTTAATATTGAAATAAAGGGATACTTCCCTTGAACCGGGAAGAGGATATACAAGAGAGACACCTTGGATCAAACATCTGGAACAAAGGGATACAAACCAAGACACATGGGTATAAAATGTTTTGGCGAGAGACAGGACTCTGGAAAAAAAACATGTTCTCACTGCCTGTTTTCAAACTTTCCTTTCATACTTTACATTAGACCTACACTCATGGGGTTTTATCATATGGCATCCATACTATCTGTTTTACATTTACCCACAAATCTGGAGGTTTTGGCTCCAGATAAGGTTAGGGATAAATACTGACCTATGACAAAAGTGATAATCCATTCTGAGAGATGCTTGAGAACACTGCAGCAGTTCCAAGTCACCTCTTGATAATGAAATGAACCACAGAAGACATCTCAGCAGAGGCCCAGCAGAGAAGGACTTACCAGCCTGTTGTGTTCTTTTGGGATAAGTCTTGCTGCGACTTCTTTCAATGCACTGGTCAGGCCGTGGGAGCTGCACAGAAGGGTCTCTGGTCATTTGCAAAGATGTCCTGCCACTTGAAAACGCAAAAAGATCATGGGAAAACACTTGGAAAAATTATCAAAGAAACAGAGTATCTTTAGATTGAAAAAAATGCATGGGGTTTGGGTAGCCTGTTTTGTTAGCTATTCACGTCTCATCCTAGCTCTGGTTCTCCTCCAGAGTAGCACTACCCTGACTCTTTGGGTTTTTTAATCAGTTATTCACAGAGTCATCAACAGATTGTGCCAATCTGTCCCATATGGGGTATCCTCAGGAGGAGCCAAGCATATAAAACAAAATGCTTGTTTATTAGGAAGAGGCTAAGATAGTGTGACCTTTTTTAACGTCAAATATTCTAACAGAAGACTTTCTTAAACAATTTCATCATTATTTCAAATTATTCTGTATTATTTCCATTATCTCAGGAAAACACATATTAAACATTGTTCAGCTGTAGTCATTAAAGGGGTACTTCTCTGCCATATGGAATGACAACCCAAAAGCCATGGAAAACCCTGTGCAAAACAAACTATAATAAAATATTCTCACTAGCACGGGCCCAAAAGATAATAAATGGAGTAGAAGTCCCAATTCCTTTTTACAGTAAGGCTTCTCTTCATTACACAATTTAAATAAATTACTAAATTCCAATTCTTGTACGCTCATTTTAATGTTCCTCTCTATGTGACTGAGTAGAATAAATTGTTCATAATACAAATGTAAAACAGGCCTCATGTTCCTCCCCAAAATTCCACATTTACTTCCAGAAACTTACTACACAAGAGAAGTAATTGTTAGTGTTAACTCCCAGTTGCTTAAAGACTTGCAGCTCAATCACTTTGAAGTAAACACACATCATACTAGCAAGTGCCAAGCAATTATAAAGGTATCACATATGTAGATTTGCTAAGTTATGCAAACAGACTCTAGTAGGATGATTGCATTTTCACCAATAGTCCCACAGGGGTAGTCAGCACTGCAGAATTTTTATCTTCTAAAAATCTGTAGTGGAATCAAAGGACAAAAATATGCCAATTTCTAACATTACATCACAGTAATGCTGGTTTTTGACATTTGATTTAAGAATAATTCTTATATTCTTATAATTCAATAAGACCTTCCACATACACAAGCACCTGCACATATTAACCAAAGCATCTGATATCAAGATAAGGAAATTGCTTTCCTGAAAACTATCTGCCACCTAATGAGAAGTGCCTAGAAGATCCATTAAAAAATATAAATTAGAAAAAGCACCAAAATATAATAGTACGGTCCCCTTACACAGTCAAATGGTGGATTTATGGTTTCTGCTAATGATACAAACAGGTACATAGCACTGTCACTGCTTTTGATGCTACAACAGGGACCAAAGTGAAAGAGAGCAGACAATCAAAGCTGATGGCTAAGCAAAGAGAAGATTCTCAAAGCACATGAAAATGCTCTTGATGCTGCTCAGAATTCCAACACAAGAGTTAACAACTGATTATCTGGTTATCACTCTTTATCATTAAAAATGTATAATCAATATAGTGCAACTGGATGTCACATTCCACATTTTTTAGAACATCCACTCAAGTCAGGGGGAGTCCTCAAGAATCCCTGCAGCAGAAGAGGGAACACTTCATACCACAAGGGAAATACATACTTTAATGTGTCCTAGACAAAACTAATGTTTTAAATACAGCTCTCAGTAATAAGTATCATCCCAACGTGGCAATCCATATCACAAATAACCCTTGAAACTCATTAAAAAGGAAGACAAACTTAAATGCACCTCCAGCAACAATAACTCAAACGTAGCTAACTGCTTCATGGTATTTTTTTATTTTTAAATTGATTCAAAGGTCCTGGTAAGTACAAAGCTTTCTCCTCTCCAGCATCAGTGCCCTGCTGCAATCTTGACTGATGACAAGTGTAATAGAACTACTATTATACACTGCACCTACCATAGATACTAATTCCAATGCAGAAGCTGCTAGAGAAATTGTGGGTTATGGTTTTCTTGTTTTTAAGAAAGTCTTCCTGAGGAGGACTGACAAAGAACTGCTTAACTAATGATTGTCAGCTTTACTCATTATGATCCATGCATTTCTTGAGTAATGGTGGAAATACAGCCAGGAAGGAGAAACAGACAGACAAGCCAAAAATAAACTTAAATAAACCTGGTAAATTTGCAGGCATGGGGGAAAAAAAAAACCAAAAACCAAAACCAAAAACATTATAGTAAACTTGCCCTTTTCACCCAACAGCTTCAAAATAGATACAGAAGATGAAAAACTATTTTTACCCCTACTTGACCAACAGGGAAAATGAAAATGGAAAAAGAAAAGGGGCTGGCTTTCAGATGTGGTTTTCATTCGCTGCTTTCCACCCTCCCTTTCAGTTTCACTGAATACGCAACTCTAAACCAATTCTAAAAATCAGGCCATAAATTATTTGGTTCAAAATTGCTCAGCCAATGTGACAAAACTGGATTTAAAACAGTGGCTGCCAATTGCCAAATCAAGTGCCTTAGACAACAGACAAAGTCCTTGTGATTTCAGCAGATTTAAAAACATAAAATTTCAATAAAACTCAGTAAAAACTATTGACTTTCTGACATCTTAAGATTATAACTACATCCTATATTCTGCTAGTTGTTTGTGGCGCAGCAGCTGGAGGGTCTTAAACCAGATTAACTGCCCCTTATGTCACACTGTCTGCTTGGTTAACTCAGGCTAAAATTGTGACTAAGTGCTCCCTATACACTGTTAGCATGAAGGTTACTGGATCTTTCAAGGCCTGCAGCCTGAATGCTTATCCAAATTCGGCAGCTATTCCAGTTAGAAAAGATATGCCCATCTTCCTTCAGATCTGCCCTCACTTTTATTCTTAAATTAATAATGCTGCACCAGCAGTACTCCTACGCAATTTGACACAACCATTCGAGAACCCCCACTGTAGCTCAAATGCAGTCATAAAAAAGTTATGGCCTTTATAAATCTTCTTTACACCAGTCCTTTGCTCATTCCCAGAAGAAAGGTGGCAGCCAGCATGCCACCTCATTCTGGTATTCCCCGGCTGACAAGAAAGACCATTTATGTCACAAACATAACTTCAGGACTTGTAAGGAAATTTTGACTTAAAGAATTGCCCTGGCTGCTATCGTTTTCACTACAGGCTACAGCAGGCCTTACGCAACTGTGGTGATCCAGAGAATGAGAAGTAACACACATTTACCCCAAAACTCCCAGACTCCCAAAGACAGCCTGTCAAAATGGCCCAGATGGATGCTTTGTCAGCAGAACTGCTCTGAGTCACAGTCTGGGTGGGGTTTTTCTTTCATTGAAAGAAACAAGGAGAAAAGAAGGAATGAAGAAGGAATTAACAGAAGTTTAAACAATTAAATAAATTCACCTGTATCGATGTTTATAACTTATGGATCCAAACTTGCTGAATTTTCTTGACAGAGAGTTTGATTCATTCTCTGGCACTCTATACAGTTTGAAAAACAAAACAGAGTAAGTTACACAGGTAGGTCTCAATTATGGTCTCCTTCCCAAGAAAAGAATAGAATTTGTATTTCTCTTGTTTCCATAGAAAATAGTTTTCTGCTAGTTCCTCGTCATCCCTGCTGCCACACAGATCCTTATGGCATTGAGAAGACACATGTCTATGCCTTCTCTTTTGATTACACGCGTCTTTATTTCAGGATCTATTGTAAACTGCTGGCTCAATATTTCACAGGAGCAGGCAAAAACATCACACCACAGTAATCAGACCGCAGGAGGGATCCTGAGCTTACTCATTTACAGCACTGCTAAAGCCAGTCTCAAGCATCCTATTGACCAGTTCCTAGCTAGACATCCTTGCAGATTTCTGTTAGTGTTTTTGCAACAGTAAAAGAAAGTGTTTTGAGATGTGTAATACTAGGAACATTTTATACACTTCAATAAATAAGCAAAATTTTATAGAAATTCAATGAGTCTTTAATTCTTTAAGTCTTTAATTAATTCTGTGCATTGTAGAAAACAGTAATGTCTGAAATCCAAAAGCCTCACTCAAGTCAATTTCTGCTACAGAAAATTTGGTGGTTAAATACATTAAAATGTATATAGCAAATTAAATCCCACCATATACATTTTTGGGTACCTGAGATACTGTTTCAAGAAGAATTCTCAGACAAAAAAACCTAACAAATTACCCAACTTTGAAATTATTGTTTCACATCACTGTAAGGCAAGGAAAAGCATCAAGTTTTAAGAGCATTCTATAATCAAGAACAAAAATGTATTTCCAGGCAGCAATCCTGTGTTACACCACTCTGCAGAATATAGTCTCTCTCCTTTTGGTAAGGAAATTAGAACTTCTGTATCACTCACCTGAAAAAAGTATGATGTTCTACACAGCATTTCCAGAGATGTTTGCACGTGATCTTGTTACGCGCTTCAAAAAAGAATGACGTTTCATTGCACTGAAATCAAAACAAAACAAATCAATATTGTTATAAGGGATTCTGCCAGTGAAGTCAATCTTGGCTTACTGAAAACATGAACTCATATCAATGCACACAGGAAAAGACATAGGTCTGAAGAAAAGCAGGAAGAAAAGCAGGCTCTATAATTCCGTAGAATTCTTAATTTAAAAGAGGTTTTCTTTTTGGTTTATCATTGCCTGAAAAAAAAATATTTAAAGAATCAACTACTTAGATACAGAAAAACAGAAAAAGAAATGAGATTACTGAAACACTTCTGTCTCTTCATTCTTGTATGCAGCTATGATCTTTACTCTGAATTAAAAAGCACAAAGATTTTTTACATGGTATGTTTCTCATGTTTCTTGAAAATGCACATCAGACATCAAGCAAAAATACATTCCAAGGCTCTGTTTAACACTATGCAAAAAGGCAAGAGTAAGCAAAGGAAAGAAACAAAAGATTTTTGATAAACTAATGTGAACCAACAACACTGAGAAAAAATGCACAGAAGATACACATAGAGAAGAACTCACATAAAACTGGAAATAAATAACATGAGGGGAACGAAAGATAAAAAAAAAATTAGCTAACTTCAGAATAATTCAAAAAGGTCAAACATAAAAGCCATAAAATCCACCTTAAAACCTCTTAAGGAAGACAACAAAAAAAGACTATTCAAAGCTTAAAACCTATCCACTGGAAATTGTCAGTCAGTCCAGGTGACGTGAGAAAAAGGCAGGGAAAGATAAAAGAGAAGCCTGACATCTACAAACTATAAAATACTTCCAACAGACAAGAAGAAGCAACAGACGCATCACGCTGCTTGTTTCCAACAAGGTAAACATTCAAAGACATTCACATAAAATACACTTCTATATGTCTGTCCCTCAGTAAACTTTAAATACTCGGGTTTTGTATCTGTGACTCGCGCAAGGAATGAGTAGTCCGACTGACTTCAGTGTGAATTCTCAGCATGGTATGATACCGTCTGTAGCAAGGCTGAGTCCTAAAACCATTTCCCCAACACATGAATTACAAAGTGGGTATGATTCATAACACCTTTGGCAGCTGACTTTAGGAAATGGATGCCCTTGCACTAGTTAGACTTCTGCAGTACCGTGTAGACACAGGTAAAGAGTTCTGGGAAGTTTCTCCCGCTTTTCATTTAATGAGTTGTGGTGACCTGCAAGCACCTTGCAAACTGTGAATCAATTCAGTGTGTTCTCTAGAATTCTAAATTTCACCTTCAACAAAAACCAATTATATCTCTATTAACAGCTGTCAGACAGCCTCAAAAGCTCAAGCATCCTTTCCGCCACCTTGATAACAAATAACAGTAAAAATGACAGCTTTGCACCTGTGGTTAGATTCTTTCCCTGACACACATCCCCCAAAAAAACCCATCCAAAATCAAAACACCTGACAACAACACATTGAAGACACAGATGTGAGCTTATTTTCTCCCATGGATTATTTTAGCTAGTTTAGTGGCTGGCTGGAAGAGTCTCATGGAATATCCAAGGAATGAAAATCATCCTCTAGTCTTCTGTTAAAAGCACATTTTCCCCTCTAGGGCATCACAATAAAAAAAAGGAGTACAGTAAGACATACGACCACTGAGAACACAGAAAACTCGGATTTAGCTGATATTGCTATTGATAACATTAAATGAGTATATAGTAGATTTGGCCCATAACTATATTCCTACTGATACTTGAATAGAATTTGAAGCTTGATAGGGATCTTCATCTCTCTGTCAGATTCACAAAGGTTTTAATTTGGAGCAAAAATAAGTGGATTCACAAAGGTTTTAATTTGGAGCAAAAATAAGTTTAATTCATAAAAAGTAAAACCAGAAACTTAAAAACTGAAGCTTTTCTAAAACAGGAAAAAAAAAGTAAGCTAAGTGACTGGGGGAAAGGGGAGGGAAAAAAAGAGAAAGGTTCCTGGAGAATCTTGACAATTGTCAAGGAGAAAAACCTATTTACAGAAGGATTTTCCAGAGCAACCATATTGCTTTCACTGCTCTGGCAAGCAGAAGCCCTTGCCAGATTTTTCAGTCTACCTACTGAAAAATCATATTGCATTTTCACATTTTTAAGTTTTAAGGAAGACCTGTCAAGGGGTACTTATCATTTGCTTATTTTACATGTAACAGAAACAGATCTTCAGATTTTATGATTTAATTTACATTACAATTTCTAGGTCAGACTGTCATCTGATACGATTTCATATGAACCCACACAACTATAGTCACCAGTGCACTTTTAAATAATAACATCAGATCAGGCCTGTGGTATTGCAAACTTTATGCAATAAGATGAGTCAATTTAACTTCTATTAGGAAAGAACTCAATGACTCACTTTTAATATACAGGATCTTGCTCCTTCTTTGTCCGCTCCTGAATTTCACTTTTAGGCAAAGAATCCTTAAATTTATTTAATTACATGATCTCAGAGGAGAGAGTTTGCGGGCAGGGGGAAGGGAGGGGCAGAGAGAAGCCATGGTTGTTTTTTTGTTTTGGTTTTTTTTTTTTTTTAAATAATATTTTAAAAATAAGTTATTTCTGCCATATATTATTATTAGCGCAGCTTGAATGCCACTGGAATTCAGGGATTTCAGGGCAAGATTTGCAGCAGGGAAAAGCTTCCACTTGTCCGTTAATTATTCCTATTTAAGTTAAAGTTTTAAAATTTTACCATATACAGAAGAAATGGCACATGACACATGAAAAGCAGTAAGTGACTAAAAGAAGGCCAGTATAGGTATGTTGCCAGACGATTGAACAATCTGACTAGCAAACATTACTAATTCCATCATTTGAAGGCATCATTTTCTAAGGTGGAAGAAAGCTTATCTCAGCTGAGAAAAACATTTTGATGATTAACTACATGCTGAAACATCTGTACTTATTATGCAGTAATCAAAGGCACCTGGGAAAAAACAGCATAGCTCTACAGATCTAATTTATCAAAATTATGGAATTTAGATCTGGAAAATTAAGCAACCACCTAAAAATCATTGGACCACCCAACAACACAGTGAGGTTTGAAGGAGAATTTTAATTTGAATGGAAAGTAAAGCATATGTCTGAAAACTATTGCCTCAGAATGGATGGTTGTAATAAGTTAAACAGCATAGTTAAATTTTATTAGAAAGAAAAAGCAAGCCAAAAAGACTGATCTCCAAGGTCTTTCACCAACCCAGAGGAGACAATTTATAGTTCTTTTTACCATTTTCTGCCTTTTCTGCAAAGTATTCAGTAACTTACTGCAACTAAGTCCAATATGACACTACATACAGCATATCTAGGTTTAGAACTTCATTTATTTTTTAAGACTTTTTAGGGCTTGCAAGAGTACTGTCATTAAGTAGTACTGAAGGCAGTAATATTTTCGAAGTTTAATCCTCCTCCACTACCTACTTTGCATAGGTAAAGCAAGGATAACCTTACCTGTTAACACCATGAACTTTGTATGCAATAAAATGCAACATTTTTGTTCTGTATTAATAAAATGGAAGCATAATTGTACATTTATGTACAACTGTACATTTGTAATGAACAACTGCAATTTCTTACAGGTAGTGAGAATTAGCTGGGCTTTTTTCTTACTATTCTCATGTATCTGAACCAAAAGAAACAAAGACCTAATGATTCATAGGAAATGACAATTCCAAACTCAGTCGGTGTTGTTTGGTGCCTCATAAGCTACTCCCTGCTACTCATCCTGTTGACTTGGGAGTGCTCAGTGTACTAATAGTAAGGACTGTTTCCACAGCGGTCCTGTCCTGGTCATCTGCATGCTCTGAACATCTTCCCCTCTCCTTTGAACCAGCTTTGGCTTTTGTCGATTCTTTCTATAAGCTAGTTGTGCTCACCAAACATCCACAAAACCCATTTATTTTTGCACAGTGATTTTTGAAGACATCTGTGACTTGCTTCAGCAAGCGATGGGGCAGGACAACATGTCCAGAGGCTGCAAAAGGACAGGGATGCCCCTTGCAGCAGTATCCAGTTGCTGAGCTCTTCGACTACCTTCTCCTAACCCTGAAAAAGGCAAGATACAAAAAATTGTGAGGAAAAACATAAAATATTCCTGTCATCTCTGTGCCTGGCAAGATCACGGAGCAGATCTTCCTGGAATCTCTCCTAAGGCACATGGAAAATAAGGAGGTGACTGGAGACAGCCAACATGGCTTCACCAAGGGCAAATCATTCCTGACAAATTTGCTGGCCTTTTACAATACCACCACAGACTTGGTGGATAAGAGCAGAGGGAAGACATCATCTACCCAGGCTTATGCAAAGCATTTGACACTGTCACACATGACATCCTGGTCTCAAAATTGGAAAGTCATGGATTTGATGGATGGAGCACTTGGCGGTTAAGACANCGTACATTGGCAGCCCAGAAAGCCAACCACATCCTGGGCCGCATCAAAAGAAGCATGGTCAGCAGGTCATGGGAGGTGATTCTACCTCTCTACTCTGTGCTCGTGAGACCTCACCAGGAGTACTGTGTCCAGCTCTGGAGTCCTCAACATAGAAAGGACATGGACCTGTTGGAACAGGTCCAGCGGAGGGCCACGAAGATGATCAGAGGGATAGAGCACCTCTCCTATGAAGACCAGCGGAGGGAGCTGGGCTTATTCAGCCTGGAGAAGAGAAGGCTTTGGGGAGACCTTATAGCAGCCTTCCAGTATCTCAAGGGAGCCTACAGGAGAGCTGGAGAGGGACTCTTTGTCAGGGAGTGTAGTGACAGGACAAGGGGTAATGGCTTTAAATTGGAAGAGGGGAGATTTAGATCAGCTATTAGGAAGAAATTCTTTACTGTGAGGGTGGTGAGACTGGAACATGTTGCCCAGGGAAGTTGTGGATGCCCCATCCCTGGAGGTGATTAAGGCCAGGCTGGATGAGGCTTTGAGCAATCTGGTCTAGTGGGAGGTGTCCCTGCCCATGGCAGGGGGGTTGGAACTTGATAATCTTTAAGGTCTCTTCCAACTTTTAAACACTTTAAAATCTTGTCCTGCAGTCTTTAAAACACACAAAAGGTCACACTGTCGTGGTGTCACCACCATTCATATCCATGGGAGGAGATGGCCTAGCGCAAGGCATGCAGATAGCTTGCCTATACTATGCACTTATAAACAGATGTGTGTTCTATGCTGCCTCTCAAATTAGCTGAAATGCTGATCTAGCAGGGCCTTGGAGATCCCCAGGAACCGACTGGTGATTGGTAAACTGCTCCACCATATCCCTTCCCCCACCACGTGTTAACTGAAAGACTGAAAGGATGTTACTAATGCCTTCAAGGGAGAGAAGTCAGAGTGATCACCACTCTACCTAACCACAAAACACCTCTAAAACTGCTGGAGCTGACATACTGGTTCAGGAGAGCCCACAAGGCCCTTTGCAAACAGCTCCCAGCTTGCCCTACCACGCCAGCGTGATTATGCACCTTTCACACTCAGAGCTGCTTTCTGCCCAGCTCAGTGCCCAGGCAGGGCAAGCTCCAATCCCTCTGGAAGAGAAGACACGTGCTTAAAATGAAAATGCCACAAGATGCTTTCTTTGTGAAGGTCATGTATTACCCCAAAGGTAAGAGGACCACTGTCTTTCAGGCATTCTGTGGAGCACTGCCCCTATCCATAGATCAAAAACCTTTTGAAAATCCATGACTCAGAGCAGGCTTTAACTGCTGTAGCCTATGACACGAGATATATTGGTTCCTGCCAATCCAGGCTCAGAAAACAAAGAAATAAAACCCAAACCCAAAATTGTGGCCAGCACACACCCTACTCTTCCTTGTCACACTGCATATTAATATAGCATAAGGAGGGATCTTGCTACATTACAGAGCACACAGTATGTACATGTAACACATGTGCACATACAAGTAACAGAAATATTAACACTAGCTCTGAAGATACTGTTTCCCAACATTATTCTTTGCCAGGTTAGGCACATACCTGGATGCTATCAATTGTTAACTCCAATAGGAAATATTCTGTCTTTATATATTTACACAATGCATACCAATCATAGCTCATGTAGTGAACAATGTATTACTACTGGTTACACAAGGTCAATCTTTAAGAACATTAAACAAGTTAGGAATTAAAATTAATAATGCCATGCCTGTTTGTATAAGCATGTCAGGATTGAAACACACTTATCTCAGCCTTGTCTCATACAAGTTAAAAAAAAGACTAAGAAGAATTTACCAAAAAATGCTAACAGCAACTCCTTAGTGACAATGCATTTAAGTTTATGCAGGTATTTTAGTCCTAGTTCTCCTTCAAAAATGTTAATTACTGAAGATTTTGCTATCAGGCCTCGAACCAATTTTACAGTCATTCTGTGATAGCTCAGAAAGTGATTAAGAAAAGACAAAAAAAGCCCCAACCAACCAAAACAAACCAAAACCATTCTATGTGATGTATTAGCACTACTATGCTTGTTCGTCTCCACCCTCCACTACCACTCTGGCAAAAGTGGGGGCAAATGCAAATGATACAGAAGTCACTTGTAATTCTTAAATCATAATAAAGATCAAAAGACTGTTTTTGTCTGGAATTGAAAGCTAAGCTAAATTGGACTTCAGAATAGGAGGAACACCTTGTGAGAGGAATAAATCAAACTAAAAGTTCCTCCTAGAACATGTGACTCAAGATGGAATATAGCATGTGATAGGGCAAGAATGGGTATAGCTGGCCCACCTCATTAATGTAATTGTTTTTCAGACTTCTGACACTCATAAAAAGCATATTGAAAAATTAAAGCATATTTCCAAGGTTTTCTGAGGCTATTTAAAATAACACAAAAATCTTGTATTTAGACACATTTCAGACACAAGAATGGGCAGTATTATGTGCTTTGCAATTGCCTTGAAGTTCCTCTAGCACACATCATGGTTGATATTGCTCCAGCCTTTACCCACGTCACCTTATAAATTTAGCTGAGATGAGCCTCTTCATCTGACTAAGCAAGACTGCAGAGGAAGGCATGGCTTGAAAATGTGTAAATCATTTTTAACTGCATAGCTGGGGGGTTGTTCTGACTTGAAAGAACCCAAATTTCAAAATCCCTTGAAACAAAAATTTCAGACTTCTAAAACAGCCTTTTCTTACAACAGAAAATAATGAAAGCATGGGTTTTGCACATTCAACACTTTCTAATTTGGTGAAAGAGAAACATGAAAACTAACGAGTACAGAAGCTTTGCATAAACTCTGTGAAGGACCGAAATCATTCACTTGCGTGTTCAGACACAGTGCAACCGAAGTTAAAGGCACTGTTACAGACAACAATATGGGGTTGCGGGGAACAACACAGAAGCACTTGGTACCTACAGGCAAAAAAGCTCCACATCTCTCACTCCTGCATATTATTACATTTACGTTCCCAGCCTACACAATCTATCAAAGCATGTTCTTCTCTGTTTTGTTTCATGTCCTTAGTTGAGAGAGAAAGCGAGGAAGCAAGCTGAGTTACTCACACAGGGAAAGCACAGGAGGTGTGCTGTGCACCCCTTCAATTACTCACTTTCACATAGTGCATCT
>VXBJ01007729.1:10817-26217 GCA_013400055.1 Nycticryphes semicollaris | reverse complement strand
GAAATGCTGTCCATGACAGAATCAAGACAACCTCAATGCTACATTTATATTCCCCAGAATGTACTGAACATACCAAATGGCCCCATGGAAAAATCATGGACAAGAATAACAAGTACTACATAGATAAATGAAGGTACACTGTTAATCAGTAAAGGGCAGTACTGCCAGTAGGCTAACACTCTTTAGAACTATGAACTCTCAGTCCTGATATTCAAAAGAGACTACAAAGTATTTTCAAAAAGTAACTCAGCAAACTTAACTTGTAATTCAACCAAATTATGATACCAAAAATCAGACTGGCCACATCTGTTTGTTTTATTACATTTCACCATTTTCCCTACATCCTCATCAGTCTCTTCTTCTCCCTGACCCACACACTTCTTAGGTGACAAGTATCTTTCTCTTTTGTCCACTGACTGGACCTTCGAACCCCTTCTCTTGCTATCAACCTTGGCTCCACTGGAACCGATATTGGTTTCTCTCAATTGGTTTAACAGCACAATGAAATTAAACTCTGTCAAAGGGGTTTCAACCTCTATTATGTGGCTAATTCTGCTTCCAAGCT
This sequence comes from Nycticryphes semicollaris, assembly GCA_013400055.1. NCBI lineage: Eukaryota > Metazoa > Chordata > Aves > Charadriiformes > Rostratulidae > Nycticryphes > Nycticryphes semicollaris. The sequence continues at coordinate 25,652 of VXBJ01007729.1, read as the reverse complement.
ACAAAATTACTTATGCCTAACAGTTTTGTGAGTTTTTCTGCATCCACATTTTGGTTAATATTAGATCCCTGTCGATTTAGCCGAATTTAAAAGCACTATGTAACACTATAAACAAGGTATGGCAGAAGTCGCCTATACTCATTTCCAGAGCACAATATAAAATTATAAAGGTTTGTTATAAAATTCCTACTTCAGTGCCATTCTGCTGAAGTTCTCTCCCCTTGTCTGCCAAACACGGATCCAGAAAATCTTTCTTCTTCCTCTTTCTTTATTAGAACTGCAAGCACCATCAGGACAATACTACACTTGTGGATAAGGTCATTTTCTAGCAGTAACTGTCATTAAAATTAGTTTCACTTTGATCGTTTATTGCAGTAAATTTCAATAAAATAAATTAGATTTGGATGGACGAAACAAATCCCCCACTTCATTAGACCTGAGATTACTTTTTTTTTTTTTTTTCATTTTAGGATTAAATAAAAACTTACATCTTTTCCCAGGACTCTGAGTTCAAACTGGGTTTCCTTGAAGTGAACTTTTGTAATTCTAGGCCTGTAATATTAGAAAAAAAGACAGAACTTCATGAGACTTTAATTTCATGCATTATAAAACATAAAGCTGTATATATTTACACCCAAAGATACAAAGGAATTCATGGGTAGAATATTTTTTTACAGGTATGCACCGGATATCAAGAGAAAATTAACAGTACTTAAACATCTCAGGATGAGTATGGTAAAGGTGAACATTTTTCTAATATTTGGATTATCAAAAAACTAAAAATCTGTATAATCTAAAGAAGGGTTAGGAATTCCAAATATATCTTTTTTATTGATACAATTAACCTTTCAAATAGATACTACAAACCATACATTTCCATACAACAGTATTGTTATTGTTTAAGCACAGACTGCACATTTGAATTGTACATACCAGAAGTATTTTCCTACTTGTTTTTTATTCTTGTAGACAACAACTCCTATAGGTGTTAATCCTAAAAAATATTCAGATTTGTTTTCACCCTAGAAAATAAAAACGGATGTCATTCATACAGCTGCAGGTTATATCACTGTAGCAGTGTGGAAGTCAGCCTGAGGACTGAGTTGAACAAGCTGTTTCTCCCTGCAAATGGGGAAACAGCACTCGGCCAGGTGCTGCAAAATCCTATACAGAAACTTGTAGGCATAGAGGCAAAGAGGTAACAGAGGACAGCAGTAAGGGAAAGAATGGGAGATTCCATGTGTCACAGGGAAAAAGAAAAATAACGTTTGGGTTTTTTTAAGGAACTACTTTTGGCTATTTGGCAAACAGCCCAAACTCAGAAACTAAACTCCTTATTCAGACATGAATGCAACAGGCATCCTAATTTTCAGCTGAAAGTAAATAGTATTTTCTGACCTATTCTATTATAATATAACCTCACAGCTGCCTTCTCCCTCTAAAAATAGCATCACCAGCACACTGCTACCAAGTGGAGTACCCCCTTTGAGAGACTCAGAGCATTTTTACTGTTCAGAATGGCTAGCAACATGAAAGCAACAGCCACATGTCATCACCTCCAAAGTAAACTGCTCCTGAGATCGGTATCCAAATTCCAAACCATGTCATGAGAGAGCAGGGTGAAAACACTGGTGCCTAGTGGCCAAAGGTCCCCGTTTCCCCACTTCAGGGTAAGTAACCGACACCAGTTGGACTAAGAAAGTATCCTGATGTGAAAATGCTCAAGCACACTTCCACAAGCTCTGCCTGGGCTCCTCAGTGAACTAACAGCTCAACGTAATTTTACTTTTAATATAACCAAGCAAGCAAAAGAACACCACCCTCTTTGTGTGTGCAGCTTCAGTCACAAATGAAGCCTTCTGTTGCTGTTGTAATGGGAACAGAAACGATGAAATTCACTGGTCAGACTTCGGCATATTACAACTCATCCCTCGTTACTCAGGCAGGGATGTCATTGCACAGAAAAAGCAAACTAAGAGGGGAAAAGCAATCCAGCCTCTGCTAATTTAACACCATTTTGTTCTATCATGTTGAATCTTGTTCCAGTAACTCCCCCAGCTTTCTATGGGTGGGAGGGGCACAGAGCATGGGATATGATTACAATTAAGCCACAGGGAGCATTAAAAAATACTTCATATTGCAGGCTACACAATTTTCAGCAGGAAATACACACTTAATCTTCTGCTGGTATCTTGATTCCTTTATTTTCTTTCAAGTAGTTTTACAAAGTAATGACATCTAACGCAGTGAGCTATCTACATTACAACTCCCCGTTTGAACTTCTGATTTTCTTTTATTCAAAAAAAAAAAAAAAAAACCCTGCCACAAGCGCAATTATTCAAACAAGATAGAATGATGTTTCCACCAGGAGCACATAGCCCCTGGGTGATGACTTGGATCCAATCCCAACACCCATGCTCTTTTACAAAAGCTGTGGAAGGTTTTGCTGAGGCAATACCAGTAACTTGCAATGCTGTGTGATACAACACAGGAAAAGCTGGAAACATACTCTGGATGAAGCAAAACCTTCACAACAAATTTTAAAAAGCCAGACGTGCTACTGCTGTCCCCACCATAGTTTTTGCAATGGTATTTAAAAGGTTGATGAACTTGATGAACACAAGAACAACGTGCAAATCCTTGTGTCAAAGACATCTCTCCTGACACTCACACTAATTACTTCTTACTTATCTGATTATTTTATTCGGGAGTATAATTGATTGTCTTTTATAAGTGTAATACTATCACAGCCTCTCAATTGAGAGCCACTAGGCTTCTGTATGTATGAATGGATGAAACCCTTCAGTCTGGAAATACGCCTTCCTTTGTACTTAAGTACAGCATTTCAAGTTATTCTGTGGCAACTAAACTATATAAATATGCTCCCCCACATTAGTACAATAGTATTTTTTTCTTTGCTACCAATTTTAAAATATTTAAACAATACTTACATAAACAGGATGGAGATCCACTCCATACATTTCCAGTGATTTGGCCACCCCTAAGTAGTTCGCTTCTGCCTCAGCAGGAACTTGACCCCTGTGAACAAAATTCTGTGTAAGAACTTTGCATTATTTGCTGGGCAGGTATGCAGGCCTTCCTACCATTTGTTTAGAGTGACATTCTCCTTTCAGCACTGTACATCTGCTCACTCCAAGTGAGACTGGACAGCAGGCACAAACTTTTAATGAACTCTCTGCTGTAAGATCCTACCACAGATATATGCTATCACATATACGATGTATGCCTACTGCAGTGGCTTATCTTCCCCCTGCTGTCGCAAACACACTTCAGACATTCCATTTTTAGGCTTAAGTAGGCAAAATAACTTTTTTCCCAATAACTACATGATTATTAATAAAGCGGCCATGGAATCACTGACTTAAGTATTATTTCCCCACAGCAGAGCTGAAGCTACAAAGGATTTCTGAAAGCAGCATTCATGACTTCAGATAAAATATTTCTTTCTTCATAAAACCTTGCCTACAGGAAGTAACATCAACTGGTAATACCGAAGTCAGCTACTGTGAAAACAAAGTTTGGACTCTGTCTCAAAAGATTGTCAGTTTCCAAGATCCAGCTTACCTTCCTATCTGCAAATATCCATTCATCAGTTAAAAACTACCATCACATGCATGCTGATAGGAGACAATATGGGAAAACATGGTGTGGGGAAAAAAACCTGGCTACTAGGAACCCATTTAACATCACCGATGAAGGATTTATTTTCAAAAAGAACAAAATGACTAAACAAGTTTGAAGCCCTCAAGTGGCTCAGAACTTAATTTGTTCTTCTTTTAATAACTGCCATTGATACAAGAGCAAGACTCTCTATTGCAAGTTCAAGATAATTGAAGCTGCATTTTCATCTTCACTCCTTTTTAACATTTCTGTGAAAGCTACTGCACTGCCTTGCACAAAAAACACCCCATACTTCCATACTGGGACCAGAAAGGATAAAGAAGCTCTAAACTGTACCATAAACTTGTTCCTAAAACGCCTCTGGAAGGTGAGACAATTTGGGATATGCCCTTAGTCATTCTAGCTTCCAGCTTCTTAACTAAAGAGGCTGCTGTCAGCTGTGTAGAAGTCAGTCCTGGCAGCGGTGATGATGACAGTTGGGCTAAACTACCAATGACTACACCTCAGTTTCACTCTGTTTTCTGATGCTGCTAAATACCTGATAGCTAACTGCAGCCAAGCACTGAGAGAGTATCGGAGCTCTAGATCAGTATGTATAGAAAAAAATAGAGACAGTATTAAAACAGTTATCACTCCATTTTGCAATTGCTGTTTCCTGGCTTCTTCATCTTTAAGGTTATAAATGTTCCAAGGCAAACAGCCCTTAATCTGATTTACTACACAAATGAATACAGAAACTTGAGAGAAACGAGGGTTGCTTAGTATTGGTGGCCTGGTCTGTAGCAATTCACCCCAAGTTCATTTTCCAAACACAACCTCTGTGATGCTGAACCAGACAAACTGTCTGTGCCTCAGTTTCCAATCTCTAGAACAGAAAAAAACAGTACTTTTTTATTTAAAAAAAAGGACCTGTAGTAAGGTTCTCTGTAACATATCAATCAATATCAGTGCAGTCAGGCAACCACACATAAATAATTATTGAACAGACTCTCTTCCTTGAAAGAAAAAGCTCAGGTCAATGTGGCAACTGGCACATTGCTTAGAGAAATTTTTAAAGACATGAGCTGTGTCTCTGAGTTAATATCTATTCTCATTAATCAAAGCACAAATAAGACTAACGTGCAAAACTACAGGTAAGAAATTACTTGAACTTTATTCAGACTGAGGCTGCATTACAGAAGAGAATCAAGAAATCTAGATCTACATACAAGATGGCTAGCCTTGATTATCTCTACATTATTTAGACAAAGAGTATGATGAACATACTCATAAAATGTTTCCTACTGCTCTCATCTTAATAAATCGTTATATCACAATTGCACCTAACTTGGATTTGTTAGAACAAGCTTCTTTATACTTACCAGGAACATGAACTTGGAGATAAGCAAGTAAATGTTTATTTTGGCTTTAAGTATGGTTGAACTTCTGGCATATGCTTCATTTTCAAAACCAATTTCACCTTTTGCATTTTTGAAGGCACTGTGGTCTAAAAATTTGGAGTAGCAGGCCAAGAAGGCAAATCTCTCTGACTTCTAGTGCTTTCATACAGTCACTGGTGGTTTGGCCTCTGTTACTCACACATCGAGAATACTTCAGCCTAAAACTAATCTCGCTGAAAGTATTTAATACATAGAAGGCCATTTCTAAAAATGAGTAACTGGGAAAAAAGTAGCTCTGAATTGCTGGGGATTTTTTTATATCATACGTATGCCTAGAGACACTATACAGTTAAACCTCTTCTTTAAGAAGACTTCTTACACAGCTGCTGCAAATGCGTACGGTATTTAAGACATATTCACAGAGATCACTTTTCCTGTGAGATCGCTGTTTTTCCTCTCTATGTTGCTGCTGCCATTCCTCTCTCAAGCACTGACAGCACTGATAAGGCCAGAGGCAACTAGTCCTTATCTTGCTTTGCTTATCTGTTGGACACTCCAGTGCATCTCCCGGTTGTCCTTATTACAGCTTTGCTTCCCGCTCCATTGACAAGTATCAAGGGAAGGCGCTGTGTGCACAAAATTGCACTCTGACAGAAAGTCAACTAACTCCCAAAGCACCATCCTGGGATCCACCATCAGGCAGAGATTATCCAGAGTGTCAATGATAGTGCAACTTATATGTTTTGTGTCCAAGGTGATTATTATTCCAGTAACTGGAAGATGGAGAATTAAAGTCTTTTCCAAGTTCTGCATAGGTTAAGTTGGGATTGGAGGAATCTGCCAGGCCTGTTGACATATGTGTTGTAGATGTTTGCAGTTCTCCTTTGCCCTGCCTGCTGTGTGCCTAATATTCTCTCTCCTGCAAACTCTTCAACTGCCACGTACCAAAACTCTAGCTTATTCCTCCTTTCTCAGTTCCTTCTCATACATTAGAAATGTTACTGTTTCAATGTCTATGAACTTCCATAGTGTAGTTCAGTTTAAACCAGAATTATTTCAAGGCCCACCAGATACCTTGTGTTCCCACTGCTTTAAGGTCACATGCAAAATTTTGGATTTTTTTTGTTTTGTTTTTTGTCCAGAAACCAGCACTTTGAATGCCCTGTGTTATTCAGTGCTGCCTGATGACTCTGTTTCTAGCTGCTGCTTTTTTCATTGCAGATTGTATTTTCTTTCTGACAGTGGAATCCGTTATATTGACCACTGCCAACATGTTTAACTTAAGATACATTGGTTAACAAAATGAAAGAACGTTATGCTGGTAAAACCAAACTGTGTCTTTCACTCACGCAGAAGTTGCAACTGAGATTATCACTTAAACCAGGGGTACACAGACTGCTTTCCTGGTACCTCCTGCAATGTGAGCTGCTCCCAAAAAGATTCATGCAGGTTGCAACAAGCACTCCTTCATTACCCTAGCTAAGGATCTGGCAAGAAAATAGAGGCTTCATTTTACCAAATACTGTATATTATTAGACTAAAAGTAGTTTTGTCCTAACAGTTCGTTTGAATGAAGCAACACAAAGAAATGTTATTATCCCCATTTTACAGACAGTAGAGTGAGGCATGGGCATAATAAGCAATCTGTCTAAAATTATGCAAGAAATCTGTCCTGGAACAAGAAACTGAACTCACAGATTTTTTTTATTTCATTCTTTTCCACTACAAAACCAAGAGGAAACAGAAGTTCTATTAAAACGGCTGGTTCTGAAACACTTGTACCCAGGCCTGACAGACATCATGTTTCCAGTTATTGTCCTACTCAGTTTCTAAAATAACAACTGCAATTAACATAAAATGTGTTCTGTTTCTGAGGGACATAACTTGATGCCCTGTGTTCTTCCTTCGTTCCAGAGAACTCTGCTCCACACCGCAAGCTGCTCAAGACACTCCCTTACCCATCTACCAAGCATCTCCAATTCTGACGCGACCTACCAAGTTCCCAACAGTACTTGAATTCTTACATCAGAGTTTTGTGTATCCGCTCTATGGCTTCCTCCAGCTCTTCTTTCTGGTCCGGAACAAAGCGGTACTCGGAGACGTATCCTGCAGTATGCTTATACGGGTCATAGTCCCCCAGCTCAGCTAGAGTACGCAAGAAGAGAAGAAAGGTCACCTATTTTCAATGCTTTATGTTAACCAAAACACAAGTTACATAATCCGCCTATGTGTTGCCAAGCCGCCTCTTTCCAACTGACTGTCAATTTACCACAGTCTATTGAAAAAACAAAAGAGAGTACCGAACTCTTCACATTAACACACATAAAACCAAGAAAAATTGTCTTGTCATAAAACAGACAAAAATTGTCTTTAAAAGAGAGATGCAAGGTTCAAAGAGCTAGAGGTTTTGACAGGACGTCTACCACTTCTACAGGAACTACGGATAATTCTGTCCAAGGCAGCAAAGTTGATATTTGATTACATATATTATTTGGCAGCATATGTAAAACAACTGTAGAAGCAAAGTCTAATTTTTGGAATACTTATGCACTCATAATAAGCTGTAATATTACTGACAGAGCTGATCCATATTCTTGCTGGGAACCTTAACATAAACATAAGTGTGTGAATGCAAATGAAAACAAATACCCTGAGACACCTAGAGGTACATCCTTCTAAGGATAAGCATTGTTTCTTGCAAGGAAACACAAGACTTCATTTTTCAATAAAATATTTCTATATTTCCTGAACATTAAACTCACTTTCAAAACCAAAATAATTTTCAAAATAATTTTCTTAAAGAAAAGAACCTAATGAATGGGCTATGCAATTTTCTTTGAAACAACCTTGAATTTGCATATATTAGTCATAACAGTTTACGTGGCCATGCAATTATAAAATAAATATGCATCTTGATCAGAACTCACTTCTACTGGTCTTAGCGGTAATTGCATCCATCTCAAAAATTCTGTGAAAGTTAGTATTTCAAGTTTTTAATAACCCTGAGTAAAATCTATATAGACTGTGCTTCTCTGAGCAAAGCTTCACAGAAAATTTCTATCCAATGCCCACTATGGCCAAAACATAGCCAAAAGGAGGCTTCAAAAGCCAAGAAGACAAGTTACTCATCTAGTAACTCATGTTTCTCTCCAGAATTTAGTGATGTTTCTAGAACAAAACAGCAATCTGCTCAGTTGAGGTTTCTCCAGAAAACCTCTGTAAAAATTATGTAGTTCTTGCCCATAGCATGAACAAGAACAGGAATGAATACAACACCAACAACTCCAGCATTCCCAGTAGGAATACCGGTATATTCTGCAAACTCTGTCATGGGTACTAATTTTTCTACAATCAGTAAATTTAATTTTACTGATTTATTTTAGTGTAGACTCACTATAATTTTCTGCAGTCTTTGACCACGAAAGGAGGAAAATTACTCTCAGGCCTGGAGAACAAAGATAACACCCAGGCACAACCTGAATGGTGAAAGCAGGGCCTGTGCCCGGAGCAGGACACGGGCAGAGGACTCTGGCAGAACACATGGACCCAGCGTCTCCTCTCGGCAGCTGTGAGCTCTGCAGCGAAAGACACTACTGATACTACAGAAGCAGAGCTTCTCAGCTACTACTGAATTCCCACAAACACACTTCATCTCAGTTTGGAAAAGAAAAAAAAAACAAAATGGTCTGGACTGGAGAGGGTACAGCAGAGGACCATAAAGATGATTAGGGGCCTGGAGCATCTCTTTTATGAGGAAAGGCTGAGGGACTTGGGTCTTTTTAGTCTGGAGAAGACTGAGGAGGGATCTGATCAACACCTATAAATATTTAAAGGATGGGTGTCAAGAGGAAGGGGCCAATCTTTTTTCAGTGATGCCCAGTGATAGGACAAGATTAAATGGGCACAAACTTGTACACAAGAAATTCCATCTAAACATGAGGAGGAATTTCTTCACTTTGAGGGTGACAGAGCAGCAACAGGCTGCCCAGACAAGTGGTGGAGTCTCTGTCTCTGGAGACATTCAAAACCTGCCTGGACAAGTTCCTGTGCAACCTGCTCTAGGAGGAACTGCTTTGGCAGGGGATTGGACTAGATGATCTCCAGAGGTCCCTCCCAACCCTATATCACTCAGTGCTTCTGTGAGAGTCTGTTGACCTGGTGCTGATGTTTTGGGTTCATATTTTCAGTATCTGACAGAGACATTTCTTGGGTGTCTTTATATATACTTTGAACAACTATAGGCCCTAAATATAAGGACAAAGCTTTTTATAGTCAATGGGAATGTATGCTTGCTGGTGCCAGGCGTAACTTTAACCCACTGTATGTAATCTTTGCCATGACTTAGTCTCCTCCCTCATGTGAGCTTTCTCATTGTTTTCCAATACAATATTTGAGATTAGAATCACAGGAACAGCATTTTATACCAAAACAAGAGCTTCCCATGCTCCAACCACCTTACAAAATGATTAAAGGACAAGAATTTATTCTTTTTACTAATTTCTCATACTATGATTAAGATGTTACCATCATTACCTATTTTCCAGTTTCATACTTGCAGTATTTCTTCAGGGAGGGACATACGGCAGTTAAGAGAAATATGCATTGCTAAGTTTTATAGAGTATGACATGTCACATTTCTTAGACAGCAAAATGAAGTTGGAAATAATTGTACAAAAATAAAAACTGCCTGAAACTTTAGCTGTTCGGAAACACACCTAACACACCATGAAATCCTGTATGATGTCTACTCCCTTTTCATACTCAAGTTTTTCTGCCTTGTTATTCTAAAATGGAAATGAAAGGAGGACTGTAATTGATGTTGTATTAAGTGTTGTTGAGTCACACTTGGAACACCAGTAATACAAATTATCTTTGCTTAATACATATCACTCATGGGAAATCTAAATTTAACATAGAAAAAATTAAAGCTACAGGTCCCAGCATTGCCCATCATACGATTTTGGTTACCAATTGCATTTGAATATAGAGCTTGAGCTGTAATGTGAAAGGAATAACTAACTGGTAGGCAGACACTTCCTTTGTAATTGATTGCTAGCTCTATCAAGTATGCAGGATATAGCAAGCATCCATTTCTAAAAGCTAACTACTGATGGGTGAATGCAGATAAATGACAGATAGAATTAAAATTCTTCACTTCAGGTCAAAACACATCCTCCCTTCAAGCATAGGCGCATTCAAACTGACATAATGTAATTTTTTTTTTAAAGAATCTTTTATTTGACAGACTTTGTTGGCTTGAGGCTGCCAATAGTCCATCAAATCTGTAAACTGCCTGATGAAGGTTTTGTCATACTCTATATGCAATCCAAAGTAAGTCATAAAGCCTTAAGTACATGACAATGTTTCCCTCAGCAATGCAAAGAGTGTTTGGCAGACTCTTCAGACCCAAACTTTTCAGTTTCCTCTTTACATTAACTTCTATATTGCTCCTATATTATCTCTGTCATCTACTTACAGTTCCTTCGCTGAAATCAGTCATATTAGTTTTGTTCTGTTTTGAAATGAATGCATAAAGTATTAGTGAAATCTTCATTCACCATTTAAAACTAATCATAATATAGGATTAAAAGAATTAAGATCTCAGTTGGCCAGAAGAACTTACCCTGAATTACATATGCTCCCAGCTGTGCTGCAGTGTTGATTGGACAAGGCAGGCGGCCCTGTAAAACATCTTGCTTGACCTGCAAGAAAAACTGATACCTAAAACACAAAGAGAAAACACAAAGCTATTATTTCAATATTGAGTCTGATGCACCAAGTAACATTTCTTCATCTTCCAGGTTACTGCAGACATGCTACGTACCATAACTATGTGACAGTCAAACACTGTATGTCTACCTCAATTCTTTTTCCCCTATTGACCTTGAAGTAACAAGATTATTCTAGTGAAAGAACCTAGTAGGGGAGCGCTCTGAAGTTTTCCCATCTGCTTATATTGTGCAGATAATTTTCCTACTAAAAATGTAATTTCTGTCTTTTGACTTTCATACAGTGACTACTCTAGGAAGTGGGGAAGAGGGTTAGGAATCAGATAAATTGAACACAAAATCTATCAAAGTATTGGAGTTCAACTTGATCAGTGGATCAGTGTAAGGGAGAACTGGATGTTGAATACTTCTTGACTCAAAGGTTTCCTCTCCACTCACCAGAGTATCAGCTATAGAGCAGCAAAAAGATTTGATGAGGTCCACACTCCCATGAAAAAATGGACAGGCATTCTGTCAGCAGCTAACTGTACCTGTCATACTACAGGGTACTCTTTCTTGGAACAGGGATATTAGGGGTAAAAATGTATTTTACGAAGTCCTAACCTGCTTCTAGACTTGAAACATGAACTGAGATCACTTAGAGCAAATCAATATGTACAAAACAGATTGAAAAGAGAAGAAACCAAGCCCTTGTACAAAGGAGCTGCTTGGTTTTGCAGCTCCCCATACTAATTTATAGGAAATCTTTTAAATGCTGTTTGGGTTTTTTTCTGGTTTTATTGCAACAGATTTATGCACTGGTTCACATTATCCTAAACTAATTTCTTGCACCAAGTTCATACAAAAGGTAACAATACCAAGAAGATAACTTTTTAAAGAAAAAAAAAATGCTCATCCATACAAGCATAAAGCTTTTCCATTATTCATTAGTTCAACTATCTATGTAAAGCCATCAAACTACACTGCAACTAATCTATTCTCTGTTAGTACAAGTTACTTATGAAAGCACTTTGGAATGTTCTGTAAGTTCAAAGTGCATCTGCACTGATTGCAGGGAATTTCACAAACTGCAGGTTAGGTGGTAGCTGATCCACAAAGCACTTAAGATCCAATCAAATTTACTAGATTTTATCAGCCCAAAAGAGCCTCTGAATAAGGATACTGGTGTCTTTCTGGTTAATAATCCTCCAGAATTTGTGCTGTAACAGATATTAGAGTAGGAACATCCATCTATAAAAAGTCCCTGCCTTAAAGGACTAGGGCACAGCACAAGAATTTTCTGGCTGTGTCATGAGGCAACACAAAGCACATACACTCGTTGTTTCTTCACTCTCTGCAACATATCTGCACTGCTTGTACCTTACGTCTCCCAGTCCCCAGTCCTACCTAGACAAATCCTCTCTATATGAATGATGATAATGGCAATGATGATTTTACATCTACTGAGGAACATACAACTTTTTTTTTTTTTTTTAAACATTAACTGCATTTCTGGTATGTACCCATATTTCTCTTAGCAATTTTCCATCTCTACAGTGCAGAGCTTCATACAGATGATGCTATTAATGTCTTTTCCATTTAACAGGTTATCTGTATTTCTGAATTCTTATTGTCTAGTCTCAAAATAAAGCAGGTAGGAAACTGCACAAAACACCACCTCCTTGCAAAAAACAGAGCCGACTGTTAAGTGCTTAAGTGACTCCTACAAAGTGAAGGATTTCAATTCCCACTGAAAACTCTAAGCTCCTCAGAAAACCAGGCCTTTTGTCCAAACTTGTACCTAAAGCACTCTCATCTCATGCGCTGTCAAGTTTGTCATGCATATATAATAGTGCTTAAGCGCTAGTTTGTTCTAGCAAACACATCCAGCAAATGTTAATGTGAATCACCGCAGTATTAGCTTTTGCCTACAAGCCAGATAGATTTTGCTGTGAAGCAATTACAAATTTGACAGGTTTTCATTATTTGCAAATAGTAATCATGTAATGCCACAGATCATCAACATCTAATAACAACTGACTCTGCTCTCACAGACTTTAATAAGAACAAACACATGCTCCAAAGAAACACATCAGTTAGCACAAAATGGTTAAAACGTCATTGAAATAACACACTTAGGTAGAAAATTATTATTATTATAAAGAAAAATAGGGCCTTTAATCCCTCCTATGCAGAAGCAGTGGGTTTGGGGGTTTGGGGTTTTTGTTGGTTTTTTTGTCTGAAAAGGTGTACCTTCCTTCCAAGGTTTAATCGCCCAAAGGAAGAAATCCTTAGAAATGTTGAGGGCGTTTGACAATTAAATGTGCTTTGTTGAAGACTGTTGATACAACCATATTGCTTTCTTATGCCCTCCCTTTGCACCTTTAAAGGTGCAAATTCTGCATGACCAAATACCGTGCAGACATAAACAGAGGCTTACTAATTACATTAAAATTCTTCTCAATTAGATTTGCACATCTAATTAGCAGTGCAAATCACAGACTGACCTTATCACAATAAACAGTTTTTGAAAATTTAACCCCTGTCATTTCCTAGACAAAAATCCACCCTTGCTCCCACGTAGCAACCACAACAGGTTCTGTGGCCGAAGCTCCCTTCCCAGGGGCATTCATCTTCCCCTGTGAGCAGGGTTTAAAGTGCTTCTGGAAAAGTACAGGAAAACTTCATCAAACTTTCACAGTACTGGGGCACCACATTGCAGCCAGCTTATGTTATTTTACCTGCAAAGTTATTTATTTAGTCATTATTTATTCTTTCATTTATTTATTACTTTTACCAGGCCATCCCCAATCTTGTTATATTGGAGACTTACATTCCTGCTGTGCTGGTAAAGAAACAAGAGAATTTTCTCACTCTGGTACAAGAAAAATATTCTGCCTGAGCTGCAACGACTGCCACCTTTGATTAAAGAAAATTAAAAACCCTGTCTGCATTCTAATGAATTCTCATATGTCATATTCCTAGGACATCAAAAGAAAAATTTTGGCATTTATTAATGCAAGCTAGCGCACTAATTTTGTCCACCTACCCATCCAAATTCTCAAATTTCCTTTTGAACCTAAAACTAATTGTCTGAGACCTTTCATAAATAAAACCAACAGAAAGCCCTGTGCGTGAGAGTTCAGGCAAGCATGCGTATGTATGTGTGTCACTGCGTGCATCCTTATACTTCATAGAGGCCAAGGTTAGTTAAAAGAATCAAGACCATGCAACTCTTCAATTCCCTTCCCCTATTTTTAGGAAGACCAAAAGAAATCTTTTTGAAAAGCAGATCTGGAATTTAAGCTATGGCCAATAAACAAGAAAAATCCCTGTGTTTATATTTGATATCCATGTAAAATCCAAGCTTGATTATAGCACAATATAAATGCAGATGTGACAATGCATTCCTCCAAATGCAAAAAAAAAAAAAGAAAAAAAAAAGGGAAACCAAACCACAAATGCATATCAAGTCCCTTTGGGGTTTTGATGCACCAGAGAGCACCTTTTAATCTTAGGCTTCTGAACAGGTGTCTACAGTGACCACCACGAAGCTAGTTGCAGTTCTCTTCTTATACATACGCATCCAGGCAAAAATGCTCCGATGTTCAAAAAAAAAAAAACAAACCCAAAAAAACCCCAACCCTGCCACACTACAACAATATGGCTGGAACAAATCACTACCCTGCAGTCAACAAATTACACTCTTATTAAATACTGTACCTTGTTATTTCTTCTTTAAGTTTACAGGGATCCTCTGCATAGAATTTAATGCCGAAATACAGAGTGTATGGTGGCCCAGCTGAGGGGAAAAAAATATTTGGTGCAGAAGTTAGTTTATATGAAGTATTAATTGTTACTAAGTGTTACTACTTGACTACAAAACAGTGACTAAGAATCATATCTTAATGTTTTATGAAATGTGAAAGTTGCAAAAAAAATATCTTACATTCACACAGCAAATCCATACAACTACACTCATTACACGAGAAAGAAAAACAAAAGTATTTTTATTATTATTTTTCTAGTTTTGTGTTTATTTATTCACTACTTATCTGTCTACTTGTAGCTTTTGCTTATTTTGAAGATTTAACTTTAGATTTGAT
>VXBJ01007729.1:0-10798 GCA_013400055.1 Nycticryphes semicollaris | reverse complement strand
ATTTGATTGCTAATTTATTATTTCTCCAAGTGGGGGTTTTTCTTTTACTGTTTGATTTTGACCTTCAGATACTTTTTCCACTGAAACTTTTTGAAAAATGTAATTGTTCAGGAAATGTGATTCCCTGTCATATCTAATAATAGTGAGCACTAATCCCTTCCACACTTCCAAATATCTTATGGAGCAACTTTAATTATGTGCTACTTTAATTAAGAAATAACTGGAAAATCTTTTCTAATTCAACTTTTTGAAACGTTATTCTCCCAAAAGATTCAGTTAAACCAGTACTGAAATTTTTACAGCTAAATTTTTTCTATGCATGCTCCACTTCTACATTTTTTTAAATATAGAAGGCTTCCGAATTATTAAGTAAAATAATCTTATCATGTTCTTTATGTATAATAAAAATAACAGAACTTGCATCTGTGATCTCTGAAAAGTGACAGTAACAGCACTCACTCTACTATCAGTAGATGATAGTAGCAACTATCAGTAACTGATGAAGCACTACTTCTACTTTCAGAAGCAAAAGGGAATCTAAGTTGCTTATGGTATGGTACAGTATGATAGATGTATCACAGCTACTAAAAAAATTAATTATCAAAGTTAAGAATAGCACCCTTTATTATTCTAAAATGAAATTTAAGCACAGAGAAATCTTTGGACAATAATTACATAAATTATCGGAGAATTATGGTATGTTTGACCTATGTGTGACATGTTGTTACAGCTATGAACTGCCATACTAAACTTGTTGAAGAGCTATCAATCTGCTGCAACTAGATTACTCGAAAATTTACAACGTTTGTACAGGCTGCATATACGGAACATTGTCCTCGTTACTACATCTTCAAACACATTTTTAAAGTTCAATTTAAATACATACTGTTTATCAATTCTTTATGTTCAGCAAGGGTCTTTGCAGGATCCAGCCAGTACTGTGAGACAGATAATTATGGAAATTAGTCACTTAACATGGAAAATTAATACAGAAGAATTGCAATTCCATATTTATTCATATATTGACAGACTGAGAAGCTCAGTTTGCAATAAAACCTTGTCCAGTTTCTGATCACAGAAACACTGCCTGTACAAGTCTAACGTTGTGTATAGTTTCCAGGGGTAGGAGGCCTACCTAAAAGTAAACCTGTTTGGTAAGAGTCACCACATCTCAGACTCACGACGAGCTGGCTCTGTAGAATAATCATACTAAGAACCACTTGGTATCTACCTGATCTGCTATAGCTAGTACAGGGCCGTGAAACCTTGCCATTTTCTTCCTGGGAGATGAACCTAAGCAGGATAACTCTTAAGTAACAGGAACAACAAAGCACGTAAGATATGACCTAGAAGGAAAGATGAAGGGGCTTCGCTTATGTCCTGAAAAACAAAAGACTGTAGGGGAAAATAGACATAACAGCGCTCTTTCAACCACTGAGAAGTTGCTTTAAGAACATAGTTACCAGTTGTTCTTCATGTCCACTAAGGATGAAGAAGTTGGCTTGAACAGAAGCAAAGAAAAATCAGTTTCAATTGTCAGAAACCATTTCGAGGTGCATGGGGTATGGATGACTGGAAATTGGTACCAAGGTAGAGGCAGCACAGACTCTTTTATCAGGTAGTTTATAGGACTAGTTGGACAAATGTGTCAGAGGTGACCAAAGTAAGCTTAGTACAGCCCAGACGAATAAGCTGCTACATGGGTTCCCATACCGTTTGGTCAACAGACAGTCTGCAGTATAATTTCTCCCTGATTACTCTGCCCTGCCTTTATCAAACTTCCAGTAAAAGTTATTCTGATGTTACTTGCTGACCACAAGCCCAGCTGTGTACTTCTCATTACGGCTACACAGGTCACTTGCATCCTCTTCTTGTAATCTCTCCTGCAACTTCTCTCTTCCTTAGCTTGACGTAGCTATGATTCAGTTTTGGAAGGAAGTGCATAGGCAGCTGCCAAGACCACTCCTGTCTTCCTTTTTTTCAGTCCTCTTCCCTCATACACAAACATTTTTGACCAACTGAGATTGGCATACCTTCTTAAAACACTGGAAACAAAAAGGCTGCAGAGCACAGCTGATATAAAGAGCAACACTGAGGCAGACTGAATCTGCTTCCTTAGTACCCACACCTTTTTAAATGAGGAACTACATAAAGCAATTAATAAAGAAAGTCCTTACCTGCACAATTGAACTAACCCTATAGAGAATAAGAATAAAATGATTAATCAAAAAATTCCCCTGTTACCCCATCCAGAGTACTTCTCTGGACTAGGGTATTTCACTATTATTACAAGGAGGAGTATAAAGAAGGGAAAGAAAAACACTACAAAGCATTTAAATGGAAAATGTGAAGCAACTATTTCATAAGTGGTGGTAAACAACTATAATTATTTTGACAAAATGTGAAAACAAACTACTTTCATTCACTGCTGATTCACCTGCAATAGAAACAGCTGTAAACCTTGTTCTTGGCTATTGCTATTCCAAATCCAAAGGAATGATTGTTAAGAAAATTTCCTAAATTTTGAGGGAAAAAAAAATACTCACTGCATGCTTATATTGAATACATCTAATAACTATTCAAATACAAGCCCTCTTAACCTCAACAGAAGGCAGGAAGGAAAAAGCTTGTCACACTTGTTAAACACCCTGCTGGAATTCCGTATCAGCAACAATCTCAGCAGGCACAATAGCCTGATAAAGAGATTTGAGAGTCACCAGAGAGAAAAAAACAAAAGGAAAAAAAAAGGAAAAATGACTCTGCAGTGCACATTCTGGCTCTGCAATGTGGTCAGAATGTGGTCTGACCTCTTCCCAAAACTGGTGTCACAGTATGAATAACACATTGTCAAGCTGCCTTGCGTATCATTGACAGCTCTGTGTTATACTGCAAGAGTTTCAAAGTCAGATCAAAAGTTATCACAGACTAATTCCTTCATTAAGTTCTCTTGAAGTGAATGACTTCAAGATACACTGTCTTATAGTCCTCCTTGCAGTTTAGCATTACATGCATAGGTAGATTGATGATTCATAAGAAAAAAATAAAAAATTATAGTGATGGGTCATAATTCCAGTGTGCAAGTCAAGCACAGACTGCAAGCTGCAGATTTCTGGTTGTCTCTGCAACCTGAATTCCACTGCTTCCTGTATCCGTATGATTCGTGGGCTGCCATGAGACAAACAAAAATTGGACCAATCATTAAAGACACTTGCAGATGATACAATCAAAGCAGGGTTCCATTAGAAGTCTTAATTGTCACTAGGCCGTACTTGACTTGCAAATCAAATTATATTCCTTGTATGTTCTTCTGAGGGCAATTTCTAAGCTTGGGGAAAGAGGACAAAACTCAGAGGGAAAACCGCACGTTCGGACTGAGAGGAAACCTGAAGAGGACAGGGAACAAACCAGGTTCTTTGTATCACTAATCATTTATTTTCCTTCCCCCACGTGGAGCCAGTCGGAGGAACTCTCCTCATCCCTCACCACCGCAAGAAAGATTGCTGCCACTCCTGCTTGATAAACCAGCACCAGCTGGCAGGAGGAACTATGCACTTCTGATGGCACCTAGAAGCATGCAGATCCTGTGCTGGGTACATGACATTAAATGGTTCAGCTCAGGCTAGTTTAATGCTGGGACAGAGAGTGGTGATGAAGAAACAAGAATCTAGGCTGCCTTCTCATTTCTTCACTAAGTACTCCGCACTGTGGCAATGCCACAACTCCACGCTTAAATTCACTGTGTAGCTGCCAAAATTTTGCTGAAGAATGCAAGGGGTAGGGGGAGGGAGGAAAGGGAGATTTCTAACATTTTATTTGTAAGCCAAACATGAATGGAATTTCATAGATAATGAAAAAGCATTTTTTCAGGCAAGCATAAGACAATAAAGATGACAACGTTTACAAAACCAAGAAACCCTACAACAGGCCCCTCTAAGCATACATATGCATGCATAAATAATAATGTGTATTATAAGTGCACGTTAAATGTTTGCAGATACACATAAATAGTGTCAGGTATAGTTACCGCTTTGAGCTCACTCGATCAAGTGCCAAAAGAAATGGAACAAAAAAGCAGAGTGTCTTATTAATCCAGAACACTTGCACAGCAGGTGCTGACAACAAACCCTGCATTCGTGAATGCCAAAGCAGCTCCAACACACACCCGCACTCTTTTTATCTGTTTGGCAACCAGCTTGCCCCTTCTCAGTGACTTCCCACCTGTATCTCACCTGCGCAGGCAGCAAGGGTTATCTGACTTGTTACCACCTCACCTGTATGCAGAGGTGAAGGGCCCAGCATATACCAATCAAACTGAAGGTTGTAATTTTTGTGGATTCGAAAGGGCAATTGCGTATTTACACATTCAATGGTAAATAAATAAACAAATAAATAAAGATGTCTAACTAGTCCGAATCAATGAAACTATCCAATTACTGAAGTGATGGCTACAAGTTTCCTTTCTGTTATTTATAAGGACCATATAGTATTACATTAATTTAGTATTTTTTCATTCACTGAGATTGATTATAAATGTACAACGTTACTACAGAAAATACTTCCTTTTTTTTATTTTTAGGTAAAAATAATTTCAAAAGACATTTTAAGGTACAGCATATCTAAGGCTATATATATTGTCCCTTGTACTTTTATAAATCTGGCTCCCATACGAGCCAGATGTGTAAGCAGTATGCACCCAAGCACCACACAAAGTATTACATATTTATCCCTCTTAAATGACTGCAAACATTTTTCCACAAATCTGGAATCTTCATTCCTTGAATCTGCATAGGGTTAAACCTGGGTCAAATTCCATGAACCTGGTTGAAACAAAATATTAACTAGGTTAAAATGTTTGCTGTGGTATCGATCAATGAAGTGTCTCGTAGAGAAAAATCTATCAACTTCAAACTAAACCCTAGGCTGTCCTGATTAAGAATCTGATTAGATTCTTACAAAACTGTACCCATCATGCCACACGTGCCAGTTTTTGTTCACATTTACAATGGGGAAAACCACAACTTTCAAGAGAAAACCCAGCATTTTTCAGTTATTATCTGAAATTATCAAGATTTTTCCACAATCTAAGACTACAGTAACAATTCGATTTTGGTTTTGGCAGATTTTTCTGCAAATGTTCAGTGCAAAGAATCTATATCTGCTAAACTCAAGACATCCTTACTATGTAAGAAAGGTATAAATCATCAGGCAATTACTACATACAAGATACAAATATGTATTTAATACTTCTGCCTTTTCTTTATTAGAACCTTAAGCTATACTCATTATATTTAGCATTAGATCACCAGGGTGTTTCCTGTTGATCCTGGTATACTCTAGAAGTTTACTGTCACCGCCTTTAACTCACCTGGCCATTAGTTTTCTCTGGGTTGTTTCAATCCTTTTAACAACCTTCTAAAATTTCTAGTTTCTTATTATCAGTCTTCATTTTCTTTTCACTGGCTGTGCCCTCTATTTTAACAAGCACAACGAGCCCTTTTCTTTATGGATAGTTTAGTACAATGGGGAAATGTCAAATCAGTACAAAACCAAAAATCCATACAAAAGCAGAATAGAAACTAAGTACATTTCAAGTATTTTTCTAAGATCTTGAGATCAAAATATACAACACATCGTGTGACAGTAATTCCCTACAGAACAGACATTTTTGACTGTAAACAGACCTTTTGTTAAAGTCATGACCGGCCTTCTGTAGTTGAGCTGCATACAGCCTGATCAATCTGTTACCCTATCCAACTTAGTCAGTAACCTGACAATCCGAGCACGCTGCAGTTACTCTATTGACCACGTTGGATGGATCAAGAAACGTCTTTCAGACACACAAGTTTGCACAGAAGGGATTCGTTAACTCAGGGCCCAGGCTTCTGTGCCCTGCTCTGCCACAGCTGACCTGATCAACCATGGCAGCAGCAGTGACTCACAGCAGAAAGTTCAGCCCCACAAGAAACTGAGACCTGGGCTATGCAGCTGCAAAACACGCTGACAGGGGCTCCCTCCTACTGCTGTGCTCTCAGGTCTTCATGCTCATGGCAGAGCTTCCTCATAGCAGGGGATTAAAAAAAAACATCTACACATGTCCAGAGACAGAGCACTGCACATCTCACGTTGGCTCCATACCTTGGAGCAGCACACATCTTCACACAGCACTGCACCTGAACTAACCAGGGCTGGAGAAATTAACTTGGCTGTGACGCTGAATTAACATGGCGATGTGGGCTTTCTCTATTTGCACTTCTCCCGTTAGAGCCCAAAGAGAGTATCAGTACACTGTACATCATGAATGTCACAGCTCAGATTCACATTATATCAGATGAGCAAGGAAGGATATTTGCATCACAGACTGTTGTACAACACAGACGTGCCTCCTGCAGCTTTAGGTTAAGCAGGCTCAGCACCAGAGTTTGGTTAGGGGTGGTGAGGGGGCAACCTGACCAATGTGATATTGTAAAGTAAATGGTAAGGTTTCTGGAATTAAAAAAAAAAGGGGGGGTTTATTATCAACAGACCTTTAAAATACTTTTGGTCGTCTAGCTTTCTGCAATAAGGGAGTTTCAAAATCTTTTTTTGTAAGAGAAGCTCTAATAGCATGACTCTTTTCAGCATGCTTTTGTGACTTGACAAGGGAATGCCTTTGGGCTTCAAAAGTACCCTTCCTCTCATCAGATTCTGCTCAGCTTTTCCCAAGATACTATGCGTTAAAATTGCCATTTCCATTCTCTCTTTTGTGTGCCTCAAGAAAATACTGGCTTCCTGCCAGAACAGTAATTAGCGTGGCTGTCCTACAGCACACTGGAGCAGCACAGGGACTATGCAGGGAGCGCCCGGGAGGTGCAGCATGGTGGGAGCAGTAAGCAAGAGAGGGGCAGAGGACCTGCATGGTCCTCCTAACAGCAACCTACCCACCACCTGTTCCCTCCTCCACTGAAGGAGAGGTACTGGGCCGCTGTTTTCTCCAAATACTGAAGAGATGGCAGAGTAAAAGGCAGGACAGAGTTTCCTAAGACAACCTCAGCCCCTGCAACACAGATTCTGGTGCTCATGTCTTGCCTGAAAATACCAGATGGGGCACTAAGTCCCGCATTTCTGGCGGATGAGGCGGAAGACAAAAAATGCTTTGTCAGTCAGGACCCAGCTGACCATCCACATGGAGGAGCATAAAGACAGTATCCAGTTTCAGCTTAGCCTAACTTGGGTGTCAGCAGTCTGCAGCAATGCAAAGGGCTCAGGTGAAAGGTTGATGACAATGCACAAAGAGATTCAGTTGGCACTCAAGGAAAAGTGGCCTTCTTTTTAAAGTATTTGCACCAAAAAAAAGGTACTCCTGTTCTATGTTAAAAAGTACTATGTACTTTTTGAATGAAAGCACTCAGAGGCTGGGAAACACAACAACCTACAGCATTAGCTCAAACCATCTGTTTATTCTGGCACAGTTTTACATCACAATGTTTTAAATTAGTTATTAAATTTTGTATTTAAAAAGAAAATTAAAAGGTACTTTTTTGTTTTTCCTTAGGAGTCCTGTCTTCTTCAGAGGACAAGACAGAGAAAGCTTACATATTTCACGGAGAAAGTGTTCTGGCAACTCCTAACCTTGAAGAACTTGACTTTGCAGATTAAATACTGTCCTTTTAACATGGAGAGTTCAGGGGAACCTGGTATGTCAATCAAGAGAAATTTGCGTAATACGACCCAATTACTACTCTAGAGACAGCATCATCCAATTTGTACTTTATCTGACTGTTGATGGTCTTTCCAGCGCCATCCAATTCTGTCAATCTGTTTGCCGCACTAGCTACTCTCTCTCACTAGTTAATGAGTTTGTTAGGTGTTCAGGAAGAGACCATTTTAATGTTATGCATCCATGTGCTGCATAGCACAGTGACTCTGTTCACTGATTAGAGCCCTACTGGTACTACTAAAATAATTATTATACCACCCACATAAGAGGTAGCACACCAACGTAGCACTTAAAAGACCACCTGGAAGTGCTGAGGCATGCAAAAGTAATGGGTAAAATAAATAAACAAGTTCTTTCAAACCCTTAATAAAAAATATTTCTTTCGTGACTAGGTTGTGTTCTTTAAAATACATAGTTTTGTCCACCCTGCTTTATTCATCATTCAGTTAAATATATGGTACGACAAAAAAACCTGACAGAGCAAACAGTAAAATATTCCCCACCACAAGCAATGTATTAATAGGCAGACAAACTTCCAAACACATTTTTCCATCTGAGGCTAACTCAGGAGCATGGTTTTAAAACTAATTAGCAAGGTAACCTTTTTCTCCCCTCCCTTAGGAAATCTGCTGAGGCCAATCCAAAACATACCCAACCCAAAATTCAAACCTAGGCTTCTTGCCAGCCATTATAGATGTAATTACCACAACAGCCCAGAGAGTTTTAGCCATATTCAGTGTATACTGACAGCTAAAACACAAGGTGTGGTTTGTTGCATCGAAGTTTTATACTGGCCATTCTTAAGAACTTGCAGGATTTCACTAACAATAGCAAACTAGCAGCAATTGTCATAAAACCACATAAAACTAAACATAGTGGCACAGGTTTACTCATTTACGAGCTTACCAGATAAAACATTCAACTTTTAATTCTGCAATACATGGACTAACAACAGGAACAGGCATTTTCATAACATCTTCCTACAGCATAGCCCAGGTGCAAAGCCTACAGCAGTAACTCTGGGTCGGTTACTGTGGCAGCACCTACGTGGTAGGGCAGGTGCTCTCCGCAACATGGCCCACCGTTGTGGTCTCTGGCTGTACCTTCTGGCTGCTTCCCAGCGGTGTGTCTGGACAGAGCTGATGTGTGCATCGCTCTCCCACACACCTGGGATTTCCCCGCAAAGAAAACATGCAGGCGGGGGGCAGACATGCAGAGCTCCCGTCGGGGGACCGGAATGCCTGCCCACCAGCGCAGAAGACAGGCAAAACATGGGCCAGCAGACCTCCACGTAGAGACAAGCTGGAGCTCTATGTCCGTGCTAGTGCAAACTGTATCCCCACAGCATGACTAGTGTCAATGCAAAGAGGGGGCAAACGAGGGAAGTGGATGAACGCCTTCCTAATCCCATGGGAAACAGCCGAGAAGCGTAGTGGCTTCCTGACCTTGCGCTGGCCAGGGAATAAAGACAAAGGCTCACATTAAATTTACACCATTAGAGTGTTATGTGAGAGAAAAAGGCAAAAAAGGCTGTATTTTTATTTGAAGAGGCTGAGTTAATGGGGTTATGGCCTACATACAGCTCATGCACACTACCACAATACAGAATGCACTGGTATCATACGATCAAATCACCTATTCTCTTAGCAGGATTCAGCCTAAAATGTGCCTCTCTAAAATGTGTTAAGCCTTTCACAGAACAGATGTAATCTTCTCTTATTTTCATAATGCCATATACACTACTAAATACACAGTGTGTATGCCTCTGGAAATATTCCTAGTAATAGCCTTTTCTTATTTTATTTGCCTCTACAGGATAAAGGGATTTTATCACTTTTGAGAGCAAAAAATATATTCACACCTCAATGTCCTCAGGAAATCAAAAATACTATTTTTAACAGTCTACACCTAATTCACAGCTGATTCTGACTTTCATCTTCACGGAATTAAACTTGTTTAGAAGCTTATCAAGGAACTGAATGCATAAACGTCTGGACTAAGGCGCAGAATTAAAGACATACTGAGTAGGGCTGTCTATAGCTTTTAGCAGCAATCAACAGTCTTCTGCAAATACTGTTCTGACTTCAGTCTCTACATGTTCAACTTCTGCTATGCAGAAGAAATTGGCAAACATTTAGCCAATGCAATAACTCATTGTTATTTTTAGATGAAACATGAAATCTCTTGCAGTCAGGGTCTTGTGTGGTACTCTCAGCACATGACAGTGACTTTAAAAGCGTAAATGCTTGACTTAATTTAACCACAGGCCAGGCATTACTCCCTTTATAAAATAAAGGTAACATGAAGACCACCCTAAGAATGCAGTGCTGGTGCCAACTGCTGAGCATCCCCACCTGCTGCGTACCCCCCGCACAGGCCACATGGTGGATGGGGACACTACAGACAGCACTACCTCAAGTCACTGCTCTCTTGGGCTGAAACATCTACATCTTGGTTTTGATTTTCTTGTCCATTTAAGACTGTAATCTCCTGGCAGAAAAAGCTCTCAGAGTCCTGTCAAGAAGGCTCAAGAGAGCATGGGCTTAAGGACACAGAGATGGTTCAGGTGGAGTGAAAATGCTATTACAAGTGCCCTGACTCCTGGGGCTCTACTGGTGAATGGGCAGCCACCACACAACAACCACACCATAGACTCTGAAAGAGGCGTTCAGCAAGTATTCCACGTGAAGCAGCCTGTGACACTCTCGGGGACACTGCTTCCCAGATACTGCAGGGCCAAAGCCGTCTGCATAGTACACCAAGAACTGGTTTCAGGGCACAGTATTAAAAGGGAAAGATATTAATTCTACTTTTATACTATAATTTTGTACTATTCATACTTTTTTCATTTAGTTTCCAACTTTTTGCATACAATTCTGTTCTTATCCAAGATATTAATGGCTATTCCAAGACTTTAATGAAAAAATCCACAAATAAATTATTACTGGAAACCTGAGCCAGGAGATAGTGAAAGTACAACAGTCTAATGCTCTACAAGCAAAAGGCACAATAGGTTGAATTTTTACATAGGGCAAATCCAATCTGCCATGTCTTTTACTCACCGTTTGATGACTTCGGTCACAGTAGCGCAGTCCAAAGTAA
>VXBJ01007724.1:414777-549420 GCA_013400055.1 Nycticryphes semicollaris | reverse complement strand
CCCGCCCCGCCTTTGTCGCTGTCCTTTGTCTGCCCCAGGCAGACACCGCTTCTGCCACCAGCCCCGTGGGACCGCTCACCCTGCGCTCCCGTAACCCTCCTCCTCCTTCGCACCGGGCACCCCCCGCACCCCTTGCATCCCCCCGNAGCTGCGGACAGGTAGGCAGCGCTGTCCGCACCGCGCGCACCTTGCGGGGTGAGGGGCGGTGTGGGCGGGGGTGTATGTTCCACCGAGCTGATTTCCCTTTGCTTTCGCAGAGACTGGGGAGGAGGGAGGGGGGCACTTTCCCACTTTCCGTGCGCCCCGGAGGAGACAAAGGCCAGGGGTGACGGGGACCCTCGGTGCTGCCGCCGCCGGGATGCCCCCGGTGCGCGGTGCCTGGGGTCGCGGCGGCATCGCTCGGTGGCGGGAGCCGAGCACGGAACCTGGACAGCGCCGGTGCCGGTGCCTTCAGCCAGCCCTATTGTCACCCGTGCCTGGGAGCGGGCTCCAGGTTCTCCCGCTCCCGCCGCCGTTCTGCCAGCCGGCTCGACCCCGGCGCGATGTGCAGCGCCGTGCACCTTGCAGGGGTGGACGGTGCGGGCTTGGGGGCTTGCGCCCCACCGCTCTACTGCTACTTCAGGGGCTACTGCGAGCTCCTTCCAGAGATGGTTGTCCCCTTCCCTAGAAGCAAAGTCGCCTCGGACAGAGGCGTCATCCCTCTGGCAGGGAGCTGCTGAGCCCCCCGCGCACCCCAGAGGTACGTCTCGGCGCTGAGCCCCCGCGCTGAGGGGGGTATGTCCCGGCGCTGAGGCAGAGCTGCTACAGAAAGTGGCCGAGGCGTGAAGGAAGCTTTTCCCACCGAGTCATTGTGTTTGTAGAGCCGTGCGGTGCCACGCACCGAGCCCCTGAGTACCCGCGGGTTATTCTCTGTTCTTCCTCTGTTGATAAAAGTGAGATCTCGTTTCTGAATTAAATCAATTTGGCATCCGTTAATGGCTTATTACAGCTAGTAATTCATCATGTAGGATTTAAGTGACATTTATCCAATTCACACCTGAAGTCTTCTGTCAACCAGAAGGTTTAATGGAAATGGGTTTGTATTCCCATCTCCTCTCCCTTGCAGAAGGAGGCATTAATCCTACACATTTTGGTTCAAAGTGAGACTGACATGCAAGGAAAAACGTTGAAAGCTCAGCCTAACTGTTCTGCCAGTGGGGATACATCCGCTTCTCCCCCCTCCAGTGAAGATGGGGCCAAATTTGCCCCCATTCTTCCCTGTCACACTGGCGGGTACTTTCCAGCTGGGTGAGCAATGACCTTTGCTATTGATTGTGTCTCATTTGTCACTAGGCATTGTGCATTAAACTGGAGAGTCTTCTCTGCTGTGCTGACAGCAAGCGACTCTATCTTGGATGCTAATCTCAGGCTCATTGCTATTTTAATCTCATTATTGGGTAGAGTAGACTGTTTGATAGCAGGTTGCCTATGATGGCTGTGTCAGCCACTCCGTGAAGTCCCAGGGGGAAGCAGAGCAGAGGGTACTGCATATTCATTCATGTGCTCCTCTTCCCCTTCAATACTGTGACTTGCTGAGCTGCTCTGTCCCTGGAGGATGTTTGTGCTGTACCCTCTGGGCTCATGCACTGGCACTGAGAGCAGTGAAGGTCTCTGTGCAGGTCAGGGGAGGCACAGGAGAAAGGGTGGTTGAAGGCGAGAGGCACATAGCGACATGAAGGATTTGCAAGGTGTCCAGTGTTCATCAGAGCCAGGGTTGCTGGAGCTTAGCAGTGACCTAGTGACAGGTACAAAACTGCCAGCTTCCTCACAGGCTGCAGGAGAGGGTACTTCCTGGGTTGTGCTGCGTGAGCAAGCCACTTCCATCCTCAGTGGTTAGGAAGGCAGAGCGCAGTTTTGTCAGCCTGATCAGTGAGGGGAAGGAATTGCCTGGGCTAATGGGTCAGCAAAACCAGAGTCCCAGTTCCAGCTCTTCAGCTAATGTTGAGTGTGTCACATTTTGAGTGGTCACTGGGTATGAGGTGCCCCAGGGACATGCTTTGTGGAGGCACAGGGGCAGGTACAGCTCCTGCTCAACACCCCCTCCCCTTTCCCCCCTTGCAAGCCTCCGTGTCCTGCCTCTTGTGCCACTCCTGCAATTCGTGTGTTAGTGAATTTGTCCCTTTCCACAGTGGAGTGCTGTTTGGTGATGGCAGAAATTGAGAGACAATGACACAAGCAAAAGGAAAGCAGATGTTTCAAAGGGTAGTGGTGGGATTCAAGTAGCCCAGCCTAAATCTCTGCAGAGCGGAAATGTTTCACACCAAATACAGTCACGAGAGACAAGGAAACTGGAGTCAGGTAAATATGAAAGGCAAGGTAGGGAGGAAAGGTGACAATGGACACAGGAAACCTAAGAAAGAAGTGGGGCAGCTCCAAAGAGGGACCCAAAAGGACTGGAGATCTGTGAGCAGGGGACCTTGCCGCTCTGTCAGCCCAAGGATGTCTGGGCCAGCAGCAAAAAAAAATATTATTTACAAAGTAAACATGCAAAAGAAAAAAGAAGGGTGCATATAAGATTACCTGTCTGTTTTGGGGGACCCTAAAAAGCTGGGAGAGATCCCTTTGAAATGGGAAGCTCTCTTGGCAGATTGCATATGAAGCTTTCCAGCATTTGCCTCCAGAAACAGAAAAACAGATGGAAAGAGACCCAGCAGGGAAGTGAAATCTCATTTATCTGCACAATGCCATCCTCCTGGCTCCAGCCAGCTCTCTGCATGTCAGCTACCACAGAGCCTACCCCGTCCATTCTGCTCCAGGCCTTCCCAAGCCCATCCATCACCCTATGGCTTCTTATTTATAGGGAGCCTGGCACACAAAGCTGGGTTTATTGTCTATCATCCCTGCCACACATGCACGTACACACAACACCCATGTAGATGCACATACACTTTGTCTATTGCTGCAGCTAGGGACTGTCTGGAGTCCAGGAAATCTTTAAGCGCTCCTGCCAAAATCTGAGTTTATCGGAGCCAAAGAGAAATCTGGCCCAAAGTACGTGCTTGAGTCTCACTTGGTTCAGCCCTTGAGCATAAAAGCTGCAACATTTGAAGTCTGGGGTAATAAAGGATCTTGATGTTCCCTATTTCTCGGTTCAAGAGAAGAAAATAGGCAAAAAAGTTAAAGGTAGGACTGCCAGGCATCATGTTTTAAGTCAGATACGTGAATGAATGTAGATGATCTGATGTTTCTGCATTGTCAAATACAAACCAAATGCAGCAGGGGCAGTTTCAGAGCCTATATCAGAGCAAAAGTGACATAATTATTTATAGGGGGAAAACATGCCTGAGTTTCTGCGTACCTACTCAGTCTGTGGCTGCCTTGCAAGATTACGGGAAGAGAGCAGAGTAATAGCAATTGTATCAGTGAGTCCAGAGAAATAGACAACCCCCAGCAGGAAAGTTAGCCAAGATGCAAAAAAATTCCCTTATGTGATTGTGACCATCCACTGCTAACCCAAAATGGATCAGAAACAGCAGCTGAGAGACAGCACTGCAACTCACTCATCAGCTCTGAGCCTGCACCCTGGGTAGCCCTAAGGCCTTATCTTTGCTTTACACATTTTCTTGTTAGTAGGCAGATTGGCTACCTCAAGAAGCAGGTGGCTGTAATCCTGAGGGTATATAAAGGAAGTGCAAGGCATGCATAAGGAGCATGTAGACTGGTGCTGTGAAGAACTACAGGAGCAGCTTAACTTGGCAAGTACTTCAGCTATTTCCTCTATTAATACATAAACTCTAAGACGAGGATGAATTCTGGGTTGTTGTAACGTGTGTTTGTTTTAGAGATCTTTAGGAAAAGCATCTTCGTACAAGGCCAGACTTCTTTCTACCTGGCATATGCCTCAGGGCAGAATTTCAGCTTTTGCAGAAAAGGTGCATTAGCAGTGTGAGAACCTTGCTGTCACCTACATCAACAAGCCCAGCACTAGCATGGACTTCTTTTGTGGACTGTGGTCCTGACAGAGGAGAGGGTGGGGTTTACTTTAGTGCTCACACATTGAGGAACCTGAGCACTGAGGAGAATTAGGGATGCTGTTGTGTTATCTAGCTGCCTTGTGGAAGTGTGAATGTTAAAGCTTCTGTAGGGTAAGGAAAATGAAGGAGGTAGGAAGAAGCTTATGAAGTTAAAGATAAATCATGACATGAAAATAAGTGGTCAAGAGAAGGCTGGGACTTCTGTGTCTCTAGCACAGCAGTGTTGAGCTACCCCCAGGTAGCAAAATTTGTCTGTGCTGTTTTGGTTTGACAAACAGCCCAGGCCTCCCCTGGCAACTGCACAGTACAGGTATTTATCTGCATTATTAATACAACATTCCCAGTGACACAGTAACACAGCATGTTAGCCTGCCCTCTCAGCCAGTGCAGAGATGAGGCAACCCGTGTGCTCTTGCTGCACTTTCATCCCTGTCATGCCAAGAAAACAGCTGGGCAAGTTAAATAAATGCCCTCTACACTTTGAAGCGGACCTTGTGTTTAACTGCCCTACAGCATTTAGCTGCTTTCTAGCTCCTGCTGAAAACCAGAATCCGCAGCTATTTTGTCTGTCAGGTTCCCCATCAAAGGGCCCATGTCTGTGTGAGTGAGATTGGAGACACCTGCCTTGCATTCTCTTTACACTTGTTCCCTCCCTTTGGCATTTTGCCTGCAGATGAAAAGGTAAGATGCTGTTTCCAGCTCTTTGAGTTGTTCTGAGTGATGACTTGATCCAGCTGGTTTGCTCTGGTTCTTAAAGAGAAAATCCTAGGAAGAAACAAAGACTGGGGATGCACAGCTTGGGTTTTGCTTGGTTGCTATTTGATCCATTGGTTTTGAAGCAGGACTTCAAGTGCTTTGTTAATAGATTTAGCCGTTAGTCTGGTTTTCCTTTGTCCCAGGTAGCTGCTGATAAAATACGTTTTCATAGGGTTATGCCTTCAAATGCACCACCTACCCAGCACCTCCTAAATCCATCCTGAAGCAGCAATTTGTTGTCCTTTGTGGCTACTGGAAAGACCTGCTCTTCACACACTGCATTAAAGAGAAGGCTACTGTGCTGCCTACCTCCTTCCAGGGCAGGTCTGAACTGAACGTTTGCTCGCAGGCTTTGAGCTGGAAATGCTGAAACTCCCTTTTTGTGGAGGAGGAGAGGGCAGAATGACCTAATTAGAGAGTGCTCTGACTTGTGCAGTGTCTCAAAAAGCCACATCTCATAACACAAACTCAGGGGTGAAGGAAGACCCTCAAAAATATTACAGCGAAGCGGAATGAATGAGAATAGTGTGCAGCCATTGTGCTGAGGGACTCCGTCTCAGTGTTCTTTGGACTTTAATTACCCTCCCAGTGACAGCCTCACCTGGTGAGGTAAGGTGAAGTGATTTGTGCAGGGTCAAGAAGGGAAAGTGTGACAAGCTAGAGAAAATTCAGTCTGCATCCCTCCCCCTTGATCTTTAGACCAACGTTCCCTGCTCTGCTGGCAGCAACAGATTTATTTCTCTGCTGTGCTGCGAGGTATCAACACAAGATTTCCAGTGGTTTTTCCTACCTTGATCAGTGTCAGCCACCCTGAAGCACTATGTGTGTGTATGCACAAGTCTCTGCCTTGAGCTGCTCAGGGCTGTTGCTGGTCCTGCGAGGCCACCATCTGCCTCCAGTTCTGTTCATCTTGACATCTTCATTGCAAGGAAGCCAGCTGTGAGGAGGGGCCAGTGCCAGCTAGGCCCAAGGATGCCAACCTGGCAGCAAACAGCCCTAGCCAGACAGCTGGTGCTGTGCAGGCGGCTCAGGAGCTGTAGCCTGTAGGAGCCAGGCTCCCTAGCCCCTCAGATGGCAGGCTGTGAATGGGAGGGTAGGGGGGCTAGTCATGAATCAAAGGGAAATGTCCTGCTGATTGATGGCCCTCATTTGCACATGAAACTGGGACCTCTCAGCCCTGCAGGCCCTGCACGTGTGCCTCAGCTGCTGTAAACAGGGCCCAGAGAGGAGGAGGTAACCAAGGAGGGATAAAATCACTTCCAGCTCTGGACACCATAACTGTTTTCATCTAAGTGTCCTATGTCTGAATCTTGCTTGCCTTTACGTTTCATAGAAGTTGGTTGCTTATTTTCACTTCTTCTTGTTTTAAATTGCAGGTGAGACAGATCACCCAGGATTATGGCAACTTCTTCTACCTTCTTCTCTCCTTTCCTGTTCCTGTGCCTGCTGGTTCTTTCTGACATCAGTCCTGCAGTCTCCTTGGACCCTGGCACAAAGCTCAAAAATGTTCCAGAGAACAACAACCATCTTCAAAACCAAGAGATGTGGCTGCAGCAGCCCAGAAGTGGGCACCACCACCACAAGCATGGCTTGGTCAAGAAGGAGAGGGTCCATGCCATGCCTCCTAGAGGGCGGCCAGCTGGGGAAGAGGCCCTCAGAATGGGAAGCGGAGCTCCAGCTGCGGAAGAGCTGGCAGCAGAGGGGCAGCCAGCAGCCCTGAAACAGAATAAGGATGTTTTCCTGGGGTTTGAATTCCCACATCCTGAGAGGGAGAACCAGTCCCCTGGGTCTGAGAGAGGAAAGAAGCAGAACCGAGAGCATCGGCGACACAGCCGCAGGGACAGGCTGAAACACCACAGAGGTATTTGAGCTCCAAGGGAAGCTGAGGCTGTTGGGTCAGTGGAAATGAGTGTCACTTGTCTGAGGGCAAGAAGATGAAGCTGTGGTTGAGCCCCATGGGTATGTGGAGGGTGTGGGATGAGTGCTTGCTCTGGGGAGAAATTGGCCAAACAAAAGAGGCACAAGAAAAAAGGGGAACTCCAGAATCGGAGGTTTTTACTGCTGGCTGCAATTTTAGGAAAATGACCTGGTTTGCCTTACAGGGGGAGCTCTGCAAGCTCCTAGGCCTTGAGGGGTTGTTTTAGGGTGGCCTTCTTTAGTTTTTGTGTTTTTTTTCTTTTTTAGCAAATGGTTTAATTTATGAACAAACATGTCCAAGACATGCTCAATCTCTCCACTGACTTCAAAACATGACCAGAACTAGAAATAATACGAAAAATCTACTTTGCTTGAAGATCAGTTTGTTTTCATCAGAGTTTGTATTCGTCTATATTTATGCTGAACTACAAAAATTATAAATTTTACATATGTGAAATTGCACTAATTACTTTAAAATGTTCCTTGTTTTTGAGCAGGACTGCTTTCCTTTGCAGGTCAAGTTGTGGGTGTGTGTCTCTGTGGTATGGTATACTTGGTGTGGTAAATCTTTAATTCTGCTAAAGCCAGGCAATTTGTGTCAGTCTACACTGTTAGACAAGCTGGGTGTCAGTATCCCCGAGTTCCAGCTATCACTCCTCCCTGTCTCAGTAAGAAGAGCTCTATTGTTTTCTCAGGGGACTGACTAATCAAATCCTGTTAAGCAATATAGAAGAGTATGCAAGAAAGCTGGTTTGAAGCAATATTTGCAGACTTAAAAAACAAGCCTTGTTTCTTTGGTTTAACTTAAGGTCTATAGCAAAATGAATACTTAGGAAAAGCAGGGATCAGGCTGTGAAAATATTCTTATTTCAACTTAGGGAGGTTCTGACTTGAGCTAAATTGAGATATCCCACTACTAATATCAAATGAGAATGTGTTCACAGGTTTCTGCAACAGCTTAATTCATTGGGTTAAAAATTGTACAAAAAAAGACACCAGAAGAAGAAAACCTTTGCTTCTTAAGCCAGAGATAGATGTATCTTCAAGAAGGTGTGATTATGTATGACTTAAGTGTGTAAAAATCAAGATGCATATACTCTGGACCTGAGCTATCACTTTAATTTAATGGCACATGACTGTTTTACACTAAACACCAGCTCAGGGTGGTACAACACTGGCCAATGGCTGGATGAAATCTGAATTCCTTTGGCTCAAATCTATGGCACAGAAAGATGAGAGAAAGCTAATGATACTGTATGCATTGCCCTCTGCAGGGAAGACTCCTGAGGCTGGGCCAAGCTCCCTGTACAAGAAACCTGAAAGCTTTGAAGAACAGTTCCAAAACCTCCAGGCAGAGGAAGCTACAAGTCTGACTCCCACCATGCTTCTCATCACTGCGCTGGAACTAGCTGTTTCCACAGAAGAGCCTCCTGTTCTTCCCGCTACATCACCACGGTCACAGGTAAAGAGACAGCTGGGAATTGCACTGTACCTCAGATGTAGACAGAAATCTCCTGCAGCTAAGGTCCAGTTTTCTTTTTTTTTTTTTTTTTTTCCTTTTCTTCCTAGTTAGAGGTAAATGCTAACATAGCATAACACCAAAGCCCACTCTCAAGAGCAGCTCTCTGTCCTAGAGACATCTAAGCGCATCTTGTTCATAAACATTTCCTCCAGTTGCTTCTCTTCCCTTCCTTACCTCTCCCTTAGCTAGCCATCTTCATTCAGCTTCCAGGACCAGAGGGGCAGTAGAAGCACTTGGCTGGACAGGCAGAGTGTCTGAATGCTGCTGACTCGCCTTTTGTCCTCACATAAAAGCAGTGGAAACTTCCCTCTCAGCTTCAGCTGCAACAAGGGAAAGCTCTACCCTTTTGAAAATGAGATGCCAAGAATCTCCAGTGGATCAGACATGGGGAAGGAAGGGAGGAATCATAAAGCCTTTTTAAGGTCTAAAAGCACCGAGAAAATTTTCAAAGACTTCAGTGCCGCTACAGAAGTGTAATCCTTTGTCTCTGTGGTTTCTTGTGGTTTGCAGGCCCGCTTCAGGCAAGATGGGGATGTGATGCCCACCCTAGATATGGCACTCTTTGACTGGACAGATTATGAAGATCTCAAACCAGAAATGTGGCCATCTGCTAAAAAGAAAGGTGCTAAACT
Source organism: Nycticryphes semicollaris (assembly GCA_013400055.1). Lineage (NCBI taxonomy): Eukaryota > Metazoa > Chordata > Aves > Charadriiformes > Rostratulidae > Nycticryphes > Nycticryphes semicollaris. Next base: position 540,580 of record VXBJ01007724.1, on the reverse strand, counting down.
TCCCTGTCCTCTTTCCCCAAAACCATTCTGTAAGGCTTGTCCCGTGGTTAGTGTTCACAGATGTGCTGAAGGATGTGAGATGTGGTGGGGAAAGAGACAAATAAGGATAATGCTGCTTGTGTTTTGTGCGCAGTTTCAGAATGTTTCTCATTTTGGATGCATAGTTGGAGGGCAGAGGAAAAATGATAGATGGAGGGTTGAGAAATAGGGAGGAAATTAGACTATGAAGGTTTAGAGTTCAAACTCTTGAAGTTTGAGGCTGTTTATACCCTGGAACAATATAGTCTCCAAAATAAAAACACTAGCATGAAATTTTCTATCAGCATCTGTCTTTTCTATAGAAAAACGCCGCAGTAAAAGCCTCAACAGTGGAAATGAAACCGTGACGGCTGAAGGAGAGCCATGCGATCACCACCTTGACTGTCTCCCAGGTCAGGATCAGCTTGGTAGACTCATTTCTCCAAACATGAGATTGTTTGAAATCCAGCCCAGGTTCTAATATAAGTATCCTTATATCTAATACTAATAAATCTAAATTATATCTAATAAAAGGCAGAGGGAAGGGTGCAGGCTCTCTAGGCATGGTATGGGAACAGATGATGTCTGTACCATGGAGGTGTCGTGGGTGTCAGTAGCCCTACAAGGGAATGGGGTAAATGAGCTGTGCTAATCCTTGTTCCTGTGTTGCAGGCTCTTGCTGTGACTTGCGTGAACACCTCTGCAAACCACACAATCGAGGCCTTAACAACAAATGTTATGATGACTGTATGTGCACTGAAGGTGAGTTCAGCTCTTTGCTTGCCCCCTTCCAGCTGGCTTTGTAGTTGACTTGGAATAGTAGTTTGCACATGAAAATAGGAGCCAAACTCTGTTGCTCTTGGCCTTTCCTTGCCACTGACTCAAAAAGTGACCACTGAATAATCTGGGATAACTTGTTTTTTCCCTCTTGAAAACAAAAATTCTCATATCTACAAACCTAACAAAGGAAGCCACAATGTATTAACACTTCAGAGGTGCTTTCAAATATCACAGGTTATTAAAAAAGACTGCTGTCCTTGTTTTACATGATCTTATGCCTAATATGGCTTTCCTGAGTTACTGTCAACTGAACTTACAGCAATTTAGTAGGTATGGGCTTTTGTTTCTTAAAACTGTTTCTGAAGAATCCGCAGCCCTTCATGGACACTTGTATTATGATGTTGAAAGGCACTCTTCTAGTCTGAACATGTTCAGGATCAGGTCCAGGCACTGGCACTTGTTGGCCAGAACAAAACTCTGGTTGCCAAGTTTTGTGAGCTGTGTTAGGTACCTAGTGACTTTGACCGGGTCACTTGTCTATTTTTTAGCCAGTTAAAAAGCCTGCTTTCCTGCAGTTGCAATGTTAAATGACAGTCTTCACCTTGGGTGTGTCATGTAACACTTGAAGGTCCTCATCAGAGACAATGTTCAAATAGATTAGCCTAGAAAAATGTTTCTTTAAGCCTAACAAGGACTGCCCCTGGCCCTGCTTTATACTTAACCTAGTTATAAGCTGATGCCAAATATGCATCCACTGTAGCATTAAAAAGATCCCCAGAGATGTAGGGTCCAGATGAGACAGACAAGACCCTCAGATAAGAACAGAGCTCTGATCTTGTGTGCTCTCCTTCTGGGAGGCCAGACTGCCCTGGGGGGATTGGTAATGAGAGGCAGAGACCCAACCTCAAGGTAGCTGGTCTCAACATAGCCCAGAGACACGCACTCCAAAAGGCTGCTTAGTGACATGTGGCATTGGCTGGGTTTCCTGCGTACAAGTACTCCAGCCTCCCCAACTCTGTGGGTGCTGACACTGTTGCTATCTCCTGCCTGCTCTGGAAGTAAAAAGAGTTGCAGTTTCTAGGATCATCAGATCAGCTCAGGCCAACCCAAATGACCAGATTCTGGGCTATTGAAAATCAGGGCTTTCATGAGAATTACTTACACAAAGGCTGTACCCTGTTTGGCCCAACTAGCTACGCATTCTGGTTTAACAAAGTCAGACAATAGACATCAAAAGATAAATCTATCAGTGCCCAAAACTGATGAGTTATACTGACCAGAGGCTCCCATTGCCTTCCACTGCCACAGGAGAATATGAACTGATGTTTTTGACAATTTAAATGCCTTCCCCCCTGCCCTTGGTACTCATCAATGCCATATCACATAGCTTCCCTCAGACACTGCACTTTGAGCATCCAAAGCAGAGAAACTGAAGGAGATCAGCAGTGAGCTTTGGATCAGACCTCTCAGTAATAACATTTCAAAATCTCTTCCCTCCTCTCCTGAAGCTTCAGGGAAATAAATAGCAAGGGGAGCTCCCTAGCCATTGCTGCTGCACATTAAGTCTATAGTAATTTCCCAATGGAGAGATCACTTAGACGGTAATGGGAAGTAATAGGAGGAAACCAAGCAGGGCTTCCATAAAATCACTGGAAACAATCAGGGTAATTCATTGGTATTTCAAGAAGCCAGTGAATCCCAAACCAGAACAGTGAGCCAAACAGAACAGCAGGGCCCAGAAAGCAATATGCCCTGCCCATGTGAGGCATTTCTCTGCCACCTCATTTGACACAGCCCAGGCTTCCCAGTCCTGGGACTCTTCCCACTGGAGCATGCTCTGTCATGAACTGGGACCAAGAGCTAATTGTTTGATGTCTCTCCTGCTCACTTTTGTGTGCCTTTTCCATAGGGCTCCGCTGTTATGCCAAATTCCACCGGAACCGAAGAGTGACGCGGAGGAAAGGGCGCTGCGTGGAGCCTGAATCAGCCAACGGAGAGCAGGGATCATTCATTAATGTTTAGGAGGGTGGGACTCCTGCCTGGATGGTTAGCAGCTGGGGTCAAACTGTTTATACCTAGCAATGGGAACTAGAGGAAAAAGTCAAGCAAATGACTGGAGCTGCAGGCTCTGAACATGTCAGGTTCCAATAAGACTGAGGCTCATGTTAATTATAAATAGAGTGGCCTCAGCTTTTTTTATATCAGGACTGCATTCCCCCTCCCTTCCCTCAGCACATTCCTGCCACTGAGCTGGGTCCCCATGACAGTTAGTAAGAGATGCTGATGACTAACCACTCTGATGGTCCTGGCAGGAAAAAGCTCTGCAGTTTCATCTCCTTCTCTCAACAGAGGAAATATATAAAAGATCATTCAAGTCAAAGGGGATAAAGCTTAAACTTTACCCTTTAACTCTTGCTTGAGAAGAAAAGTAGATCTTCCTTAAGGATAAGAGGTTCCTAGAGGGTAGGAAGCTTGTAGCCTCCAGGCAGAATCACAGATAAGGAAACTATCAGCAGGAAGCTGGGCTGCCTTGGTGAGAGGGCAGAGCTGACAAAGCTCTTGCTCTCTCCCTTGTTCACTGCTACGGACAGATATTTCCTAGCTGTTACATACCACTGCTTCCTACCTGTCTTATTTGGGACCATCTAGTCCCACTCCTTCCTTTCTTGCTTCCAGAGAACCACCTGGTTTCTGCAAGGATGTAGCAAGACATCCCAGCCTGCAGCTCCCACTCATTTAGTTATCTTGCCAAGTCTGTTATTTTTAATTATTACTTTTAGAAGCTTTCTGGGGAAGTGATAGTTTTCCTAGTGAGCCAAAAATAAACTTTTTGGTAACAGGAGATAGGGACAGGCTGTTCCATTGTAGTAAATCCTGTGACATGTTGCATGTGTGTTTCCATGATATGTAAATAAAAATATGATAGATATCCTTTGTGCAACTCTTCTGCTTCTTTGACTGCACCTAAGGATGTGGCAGGAACCAGGAAGTCCTAAAAGGGATCTGACCAGCAGGTAGCACTGGTGACTTCAGGCAATCACACAGAGTAATTGTCCCAATTGGTAGAAAAAACATTTTTTTAATCCAAATTGGGGATCCAAGGTTCCCTGTAGCCTCATTCATATTGCAGCTAACAGTCAGGTTCTGCCTGGTGTAGCCATCTAGATGTTTTATATTACTCCTTAGTTACTGGCTTCAGTGATATATCAGAGCAACAAAGGCTACATGTGTTAAATGAATAGTGTTAGTTGGTAAAGATGTTTTTTTCCACTGCTAACACCTGCTAACCTGCTGGGAGACAGCTCTGAAGCATTTTATATTCAAGAACCTGGAGATGTACAGCATGTCTTGGGGGAACAGAAACATTAATCCTGGTGCTCTGGTCAGAATTCTCTTTTTGCTGCTTCCCTAAGCCCCTCTCTGTTCTATTTAGGTAGCAAATCTCCATTTTGCACTCCTGTTTCTGTTGTAGTGTCACTCTGCATTGTGTGTTCACTCAAATGCTGTTAGCATAATAGTTTTTGCCTCTAATATGATGACTGGCCAGTCATGGCTCCAGAGGTATGCTCTGAATACAATATTAGTTCTGACCCACGTACACCTGCGCTGTGAGGAGGTATGCTAAAGGAGGAATTTGGAGAGGAGCATTTAGGCAAAACCTCCTGCTCGTTGGATGTAGCTATTTAGACTTCAGCTTACAGTATTACAGTCTTAGCTCAAAAGGCAGGAGAAGAGAAAGGTAATTTGGGTCCATCTCCATGCCACGGCAGCAAGGAGGCAATTTGTTAACTCGGAGAAATGCAGCCCCTCCCTCAGCCCAGATGCCGTGGGTGGTGCTGCCAGTGGTATTGTCAGTGGAAGCATAAAGGGAAAAAGGCCTTAATTGATCACAGCCAATTGCAGAGCTCTCAAACCCCGGTCTGTGTGACCGAGATGAGAACCACATGCACAGCCATTATCAAAGCCAGGTTTTGATACCACGCTGCTTTCCAATATAGGAGCTGAGATCTGGGTGGAATTGAAAGAAAAGCAGGAAATTTTCCAGGGATCTTTATTCTTGGTGATGCAAGTATTCATTGCCCCATACTCTAGATACAGAATCCTTGTAGGATCCTGAGCAGTGTTTTGGGCAAGACTTGCTTAAACAGCAAGTCTGAATTTTAAGCCAGAGCTTATAGACTCCGAAAGGAGAGTTGCTTCTTCAGCTCTTGCTTTTTCAGCTTTTGGTCTGCTATTAACTCTGAATATAAAGAACAGATGATTCTTAATTGGTGGGATTAGTTAAATGTTTAAGGTCAGTGAAAATTGAGTTAATTATTATAAATCAAGTCACCAGATTATTGGATTGATTGCTTGCATTGCAGTTTCAGAAAGAGAGCCCACAACCAAGACTCATTCTTTCTGAATCAAACTGTGATGCTACAGAGGCAAAGAAGAAAGGGTGAGTAGTGGTGCAGGCACATGCTGCATAGCCATAGCAGCATGAAAAGAGTAAGACAACCTGATTTATATATCTGCCAGATCAACTATCGACTTCACAATTACAGCGCAAAGGAAAGCTGTTGAGTAAATAACATGCCAAGGTGTGGAATACAAGACGAGCCTGTGATATAAAACCCCAGGGCAACATTTGTACAACAAGTCCAACCCACTTCTGAGGGTAGCAAAGCTTTTTAGTGCCGCTCTGTGCTGTCTCCAGAGCATGACAGCAGCTGCAGAGCGATAGCATCACTGGATTACATTCAGCAACTTTCCCCTCCCTTCCCAGCATCTCCCTGTCACAGCACAGACAGTGACAGTTCTGCCTTTGGGGGCATTAGGTCTGAACAAGAGAGAGGGAGATGAATGTCAAGCGAGTCTTGATTTACATGTTCTTCTCAACTGATTGTTTGAGAAACTCAAATTAAGAATTCACACAAGCTCAGCTTCTTCTCTGCTGCCCCTAGAGAGCTTAAACCAGAGCTTTTGCAAGATTTTCTATTGTCTTGAAAGGACTTTGGATCAGGCCCAGCTACAGCAGGGCTCTGTGGAATAATTTTTAAAGTTAATTGTAGGGCATGGATGCAAGAAAGGTGTGTGATGGAGTCCCACCCAAACTCCTGCTCTACAGCTACTGCTGTTTGCAGCCTTACAATGAGTCCAAAGGGTATGCATCATTTTAAACTACTTCTCCAATGGTGAGAATCATTAGACATGGAAAAGAGAGGACAGCGTGCTGATCTGACATAATCATCTCAGCAGCTGCCTGCTCTGCAAATGCTGTTGAATCTCAGGGATGTTGCTAGCATTTGCTAAAAAGATGACTGCAAGGGAGACAAGGAGTGGAAGCACAAATTAAAACACTTGGGAATCATTCTGTCTCAGGTCTGTAATAGACTGCATTCATTTTAGCTTGGGGGTGTTTTATTGAAACCCTCCCACCCCATCCCCCCTGGTAATTACCCTCTTGTCAAGCCACAGCGTGTGAAAGCACTTCAGTTTCAAACCATGCTATACTGAATTGTTTGAATCCATGCCGGTCACTCTCTGCTACGTAAGGCCTGGAAAAAGCTTTGTTTGCACATTTTTTAATCAGCAAAAATGAGGGCTGTTGTTTTCTTGGAATGTTCTGAGTGATTGTATGTACCACATAAACCCATTTCTAGTATGTCACTTCATTTGCTAGACTGCTAGAGATTCACTAATCTTCAAGAGTAGTCCTTGAATGATACCTCAAAGCTCTAGTTAGATTCTAGAAAAACAGAAAAGCAGCTCTTCTTTGCTGAGATTGGAAAGGACTTTCCAGTGCACTTGTCAAGATACCAGATTAGTGTAACCCTCTCCGCTCCCCAGATCACCTTGCCACAGATTGGTTTGCAGTGAAGTTGCAGGAGGAGGCTCCCCAGCAGCATGACAAAGGGCCTTCAGTTTTCCCTCTGATCCAAATAATGTTTCCGCTTGCTGATTTCCCATTGGGATTTAAAAGGGAGTTTTTAGAGCCAGGACAACTTCTATCTGCCCTTCCTCACTGCTTATTCAGAAAAGCTCTATTGATAATATATGTATTTGTGCCAAGCTGATGCCTTCATTGCTCTCGGCTCCACGGCTAAGGACACAGCTCAGAGACGCAGATGCCAGCTGCAGTCTTTAGCTACCTTCAGACGAGACCTCAAGTGAGAGAAGCAGAGGGCAGAACTATGAGGAGTGGGCTTGTCTCCATCCCCATGAACCAGATAAGGACAGCAGGAGCAATTGCATTCACTCCTCTCCTTCGCCACAGAATTGCTATCACCTTATCCACCAAGGGTACAGTGCCCTGAAAATGCAAAGGAAAGCATTTCTGCCTTATTAGTCTCACTTTTATGCTGTCAGGAAGGGAGCCAGGTGTGTATTGGGTTTTTACTCAGTCTGCACAAGACATACCACCTATATATTTGACATAGAGCAGCTAATTGCTGGATATCAGTTGCACTGAGCTGAACTCACCTGGACCAGTCTTTCAGTCAGGAAAATCTCTGTTTCTAGTCCCCTGGGTCGTCTGCTTCTCCCCACAGGTCTTCTTTAACGTGCTGCTTATCTTTCTCACCATGTTTATGTTGCTTTGAGTTATCAAGCCTAGGGAAGGGAACAGAGACAGCAGGTTACACACAGAGGCAATTTACAAGGTACAAGCNGATGTGCAAATGCATAATGTCTATCATAGCTCTCATTGTTTTCATATCCATGAGATCATTAAGACATTTCCAAGTCCCTTGAGTCCATGACATGCAAGCCCAGGATATAATAAGTAGGGCTGAATTAATTGCACAATACATTGATGAACAAAATGAAGTAAAGCACTTTTATTGTACAAGGGGAAACGAATGCTTTGCATTAAACAGCAGTCACATCAATCCAAATTATGGCTCATGCTGCATAAATGATAATGAGACTGTCTCACTCAGACTGGCTGAGAATGCTGAAAGGGGCAAAGACGCCCACATACTGCTGGATCTAAACAGTGCTCATACTTAAATGGGGACAGTTGAATTTGTCTTTGTAACAGACAGTTCTCCTTTGATAGACACCTATCCTGGCAGAAAGGCATCCCTATTGCACTTTGCACCCAAACACCGAGCCAGAAATATGGCTATTCAAAGTCTCTTTTTATCTTTTCCCCCACCCCAGGGGTTCTTTTTGTCTCTTAGAGTAAAATCCAGTCCTTGACATTACTGGGAGCACTAGCATTGATCCCATTTGATGCCACTACTTCTGTGAATAGCGGCAGGGCTTCCCTGCAAGACACAGAAAAGGAAATGAAGTCACAGCTGATGTGGCATGTGCGCCAATAGATGAGTTATATTTCAACCTTTCATCTGGTGAAGTGGCACATTCAGAGACTCCTGGGGGGCAACTTTCACAGCCTTGTTTTTTTTACTGTTGTTCTGAACTATACAGCCAGTCGGTTTTGTTCTGCTGCTTCCTCTGGTTAGCATTTTCTGTGTCGTTTCATTTTTGGCATTTAATAATTTGCCTTGGGAGATCTTCAAGCGTGCTGCATATTAAGCAGTCAATAGCAGTAAGGATGCAGTGAAGGACAGGCTAGATGGGGCTACATTTGTGGTTTGTTTGAGAATGCTTGAGTGTAGGTTCAACACTGCATGATGCTCACACATAGCCTTGCACCGCACTGCTTGAACTGGAAGTGAGATTGAAGGATGACTCATACATTTCCACATTCAGCTTCTGCAATGAACTTCTGACTCCTTGCTCATTCCTTAGAGGCCCCATCTTTTCTGTAAGAATAAATGATGACAGGAAAGCAACTGACCCAGTAAAACATTGCAGTCTTACACCGCAGACCAGTAAAGCATACACTGGGCAAGAAGGGAGGGTTTGAGATGGGTCATCCTGACTTCTTGGTTCTGCTAGTTCATTTGCCATACTTGGGGAGAAGACTGTTATTATGAGCCGGACAGGAAATGGTGTGTGCAGTTGGGTTGATCACTTACCAACTTCCCTAGCTCTAGGATGAGACAAGCTTTCTTTCACAACGAGAGATGAAGAACTCATTATTTGGACCAGGCTTTTAGGCAGAGTTCAGTCATTTAGTTCTAGAGAAAAATCTAGGGCCAGAGGAAGGAACCGCCAGCCATTCTAGCTACATGGCTAGAGACTCCAGTGCCAACCCCAAAAGCTGACCCGAACTTGTCTCAGGGATTGCGCGATACAGCTGAGCACAGAAAGCACCTTGCAATTGCTTTTCTGTTGGTGTTTATCAAGAGCCTTTGTCACTTCTCACCTCTTTGTCACAGTACCAACAGACGAAAAGCAGCTTTCTCTTCCTCCAGAAAGCTGCTAAGTCCGATACACGCTTTAGCCTTCCAGGACTGCCTGCAGCCCGAGCTGTTGTCAAATCAAACCTTCCGTCAGCTGTGTTAGATGTATAAGCAGCAGGAAGAACTGTTTGGCTGGGTGTTTGGAGTAAACAGCTCATCCAGGTGCACTTTTATCCTAGTGGTAGCTTTCTGTTTTGGAAACAGGTGCTGTGCAATCCACATCAGGTAACCAGAGACTATTTCCTTGTCTGGAATATGGTCATCTGACGAGAAACCACCACTTGCCACCCAGTCCTGAGGCACGCTCCACAAACATTGTGTTGTAGCAAGGTGGGGGTCAGCTGCTTTGCCAATTTACAAGTGATAGGGCAAGAGGAAATGTCCTCAAGTTGTGCCAGGGGAGGTTCAGATTGGATTAGATTAGGAAAAAAAATCTTCACCAAAAGTGTTGTCAATCATTGCAATCATTGCATAGGAATTGCCATCCCTAGAGGTATTTAAAGGTGGGCAGACGTGGTGGTTTTGGCAATGTTAGGTTGATCTCGATGACCTGAACGGTCTTTCCAACCCAGACGGTTCAATGACTCCATGACCCACTCCTGTGGGAGAGGGCACAGGCCCAAAGGAGCCCGGCCTCCACCTCCTTCCTGACCCGACGACGGGCCAGTCGCGGGGCTCGGGCCGGCCGGCCGCGGCGGGGCGGTGTCCCGGCTCCTCCCGCGCCCCCGCCTCCCCCTGGGCCAGCCCGCGGCGAGGAGGACCGGCCCAGCCCTACGTGAGACGGCCCCGCCGCCGGGAGTCACGGGGAGGGCGGGCCGGTGCCATGGAGCTGCCTGCTGTCAACCTCAAGGTAGGGGCCGCGGGGCCGAGCCGCTCCCGGGGCTTCCCCGGCGGGGAGGGGCCTTTCCGGCTGCTCGCTCGGTTTCCGAGAGGCGGCGGGGCCGGGGGCTGCGCGGCTCTGGCCGAGGCCCCGCTGTGAGGAGCTGGGGGTTTCTCCGGGACGGCAGCTGCACTTCCTCGGCCGCGGCTCGGGGGAGGCGGTGCTGGGCCCGGCCCGCCCGCTCCCCGGCGGCTTCGCCCCTGGTCCAGGAGCTGGCCGAGGGCCTGGTCAGGAGATGTGGAGGTCTCCCAAGGGGAGACACTGGCGTTTCCAAACGTCTTGAATGGGCAAACGTTGCAAAAGGTCTTGGTCTCCACGAATCTCTCTTCAGGGCAGTTTCTGAAGTGGCCAAGGACTGAGCTGGGACATCAGCTGGTTATTAACTTGTGTCCGTGGAGGGTTCCAGCTCAGCTGACCTGAGCCTAATACAGGATAAACACTGCACAAGATCCCGGGGAGGCAAAGTTTGTGCTTGTCAGGTGAAATCGTTTAGCAAGATGAGCCCACTTACTTTGGGGCTATCATCTAGTAGATAACTGAAATTGCTTCTCTGTGGGGGCAGGGTGAGTGGGGGACAACTTCAAAATTTCAGTGGCTATCTAGTAACCAGAGAAATGGGAAATAAGAGACTTAGTGAAGTTATCTTTTCACTTTGGAGGGAGGCACATTTTTGTGGAGAAGCTGGAAGATGCTAAAATTACTTTTCTGATTCTGATGTTGGTATTTGCTACTGCAGCCTTCCCTGTTACCAGACAGATGAATTTTGAATTTTTCCTTTTTTTTTTTTTTGTCTTATGTATTCTCAGAGCCCTGAGATTTCTACGTGCGTGTGCCTTTTCTCAGCTTCACTACTTTTGTATTGTGTTTGGTGATGGAAGTTTCAGGTGCTTTTTTTGATAAAAACTTTGCCCAGAGAATGAAAGCACTGATGACATCAGCTTTTTTTCTGCTATCGATACATAAAGCTATGAAGTGTGGCCCCGGAACAGGCTCCATTCAGGTTGAGTGGGAAGATAATATTATCTCAGCTATCGTTAAGAATTCAGCTTTGTACAGGGAGGCTTTCACGTGGCTGCGCTAAATAAAAGCTTGGCATTCATATAACGATGTTTCCCCCTTTTACTAGTTCACCAAGAAAAGCAACTTTCCTTATTAGAGGCAAGTAAGCAAATGGATTACTCAGGGTTTGGCATGTGGATTATATTACATTCTGGAAGCTGATACTTCACTCTGACAAGTTTGGGCTGTTGTGTGATTCCCAGGGCGCTAGGAAGATTAAAAGATGTTGTCTTCTGCTTTGTTTTTTAACTTGGTTTGATTTTATTTTTTTTCCCATGCTAAAATAACAGTGAAAAATAAGGACATTTAATTAACAAGTTTACCAACATGAAATACATGCTCCACCATGGGAGGTGGAGATGGGGGAATTGAATGACAGAGACTTCTTGAATGAATGAGTCACCATGACAACACAACTGAAATGGTGCCTTTCTCTGCTTTCAGACAACTATTCCCAAATCTCTGCCTAGATAAGACTGAGTTTCTCCTGGCCAAACTGTTTTCAGCGTTAAGAAGTGCCTTGCCAAGTCTGTTGGTGCTGCTCTGGGGCAGAAGAGCTGGGGAACAGGGAGTTGATAATTGTACCTGCATCTCTGTACTGTTGCTGACTTAAGGCCTGCTTCCCAGAAGCCTTTCTTAAAGGTGGGAAAGATTCTTCTTCAGAAAGGGACTGGAAATAACACATGCTATGGCTATTCATTGGCATGATCTGCTTACAGTTTCTGTGAGATTAAAAAAGATGAGCCTCATGATAGAAACAGCTCTAAGAAAACTGCGTGACTGAGCTGTGTTTCTGCCAGAACACAGCTCAATGTCTTACCCTTGAGGTCTCTCTTACGCTACTTGCTATGAAATTAATGTAGCAGGCTTTGTTCTAGAGTGGACGAGGAACACACTCATGAAACAGCATCTACTGCTCAGTAATGCTGAGCAAAGCATCTGGGAAGCAGCGTAGCCATAGTTTTGCAGTGAAGGCTTGACACCTAGGATTATTGCAATAACCATGCAGAGCCTCAATGCCCTACAATCAGTGCGCCTGGAAGCATACATTTTGTTCTTGGGCATTTTTAAATGCTAGGTCACAGATTCATAGAATAATTTAGACTAAAAGAAGCCTCTGTATGTCCTCTAGTCCAACTCGCTTCTCAAAGCAAAGCCAACTTCAGTGTTAGATCAAATAGCTCAACTTAAAATTCATCTGACTTAAAAATCTCTATCTCTAATGATAGAGCCACGACAGGGCCATTGGATACCCTGTTCCACTGCATAACCACTCTCATTATCACTCTGTTATAATAACAACAAGGAACATCCTCATGGGTGGCTCATGAAAGAAAAGATCTTTCTTTTGCTTAGTATATACTTGGGTAAATATGTCAGTCACAGAGTAGATGAGCTCACTCAAAAAAAAGAAGTTAGTAAAACAGAGTTAGGTACTACAAGAAAATAATTGTAATTTGGAACCATGTAATTTTCAACTTACTCAAAATTCAACTTTGTGCTAGGCTTTGTGCTAAAACATGTTTAAAGGAGTGAGTTCCTGTTCCAAAGAGTTTCCCATCTAACGGGACCCAAGCAGACCCAGGCTCTAACTTGGCAATTAGTTCCATCACGTGCTGGGATTTGCAGAGGAGCCAGGACTGCCCCTTAGATCTCCCCAGTTTCCAGTGGGATGCTTTTCATACACGGTCATCCTTCTGCCCAGAAGGGATGGGGACAAAGGTACCACCTTTCTTATTTTCTGCCTTCAGCATGAGTTTGAGTCTTAGAAGTTACTTTCTTAAAAGAAGAAACCTATGCCTTTCTGAGGTACAGATTCAAGTCCTTGAACAGATGGAAAAAATTTCAATTCCTCTGCTGTCTCATTTAGGAGACTTGTCTGCAAATTATCTAATCTCACAGAAGTGACTGTAGCTTTAAAAAATGTTTTTCATTAATATTAATATTTTCTATGTTAAAGCCTACCAAGCCCATGAGCTTATTCCATAGTGCCCTGAAGAACTGTCAGGTAAATTGTACTAATAACCAGTAATGGAATGCCTTGGTTTTTATTTCAGCAGCTCCTTATATTATCAGCCCTACTTTACCTGAGTTTATGCTGATGACTAAGCTTGCTTCGTAATTTAGTAGCTGCAATATTGATCTAGACAGCTTTGTTTTTAAAAAAGCCACCCTGCCTAATTATGTTAACTGGTGTGCCTTGAGGGGTCTTGTGGGTATGTAACATGCAATTAAATGCTACCTAATTAAGAATTTCCCTGATGTTGTGATAGTCTCTTGAGCAAATGCTATTTGCATGTCTCCATTCTTATCCGAGAACATCTTGTATTTTAACGATTAGCAGTTTTTTGCCTGATCTCCATGGTACAATTTGGGAGAAGGGAAAGTAGGGGGTAGTGGGGAAGCATTTTGTAGGCTTTCATGACCAATAAAAAAAAAATCAGTAATAAAAATCTGTTGAAGCAGTGCTTCAAGTTACTACAGTCTAAGCTACTCGGGGTGACTGCCCCGCAGGTGTGTTAGGGCACTGCAGTGAAGGAAGAGCTCTGCCTTATCCTAAGGCATCTCCAATGTGGTATCTTGTCAGAGCAGTGTGACCCACAGCAGACGCATCGCTCCCGTTGGTTTCCTGGCTGCTCTTCACTCATGTCACAGCCTCATTGGTTATTAACTCTCTTCTTGAGCAACTAGTTTTGTATTGAGTTAGAGCATGGATAGATGTTTTAAGTCAGTGAACATAGCAGGATGTCGGTAAATCTTAATTTTTTTTTTTTTTTAGTGTCTTAATGTTCCTGTCTGCATACAGCTTTCCTGTGTCAGCTGAGTAATTTTGCTACTTGCTCATTTCCCTTTCTTTTTTTTTCCCTGTGGGATTCTGTAGGGGGAGTGTGCTTCAGAAGGCTTTTGGTGGTGGGTTGGTTGGTTGTGTGGTTTTTTTTTTTTTTCATATTGAGGTCAGTGGAAATACTAATTGCACCCTTTCTCACAGCTAGGAAAAAAAAGCAAGAGTGCCTGTTTTCCTGGATCTTCTCATATTTCCAGCCTCCAGCCTTTTTTTTTNACCCCCCACGCTTTTTTTTTTTTTTTTTTTTTTTTATGAAGCTGCTAATGGAGTCTGTCTTCCATATTCTAGTTTACACAGTGAAAATGAGCGATCTTCCTTGTGTTGAGATTGGCCACCAGGCTCAAAAGCAAGTGAGCACAGGGATATAGGGATAGAAAAAGACTAAAGAGGTATATTCTTGTTCCCATTTACTGTCTTAATAAACATGTAGAGTATGGTTCCTTGGTTACAGAAATGTCAAGTGCTGGTGAAAAGGATCCCTGTGTCACTTGTTATAGTAAGATACTTTCTTCTTGGGTTTGACCCCTTGAGCACAAGGATCGGGGGCGTTAAGGACATTTGCAAAGTATGGAAAATCTGTGACAGCGTGATGTTATTGCTACTTAGGGCACTGCCAGCATTTGGGCCCTGGTGGCTTCACTGGGAATGGAAAGAGCTGTGTACTATGGCAAGACTGGGCTTGCAGGTTCCAAGAAGATGCCTTCAGGTCTATTAATATTGCAGTGAGGTTGAACCACTGCTCTGAACAGACTGGGAGGAGGTAAAAGAAGGATTTACTGGGGACTGGAGTGAAATTGCTGGGTGCTGCAGGCATGACTTTCAATGGGCTTCTTGCTGATGGGACACCAGATTGGTCATGTATAAACTGTGCTAGCATAACGTGAATAGGAGTGCCTGGCTTTCTGTACAAACTCTTCTGGAGTTCCAAAATCAATAATCCATTTAGAAAAGACTAAGTGAGCCCTGAATCAACTGTCGACAGAGATGACAACAATAATGAATGACTACAGTGTAGCACCACAGGAAATACTCAGCAACAGAAGCAGAGAAAAATGGCTTTGTGTCTTCACTTGACCAGTTGCTACGGCAGCTTTCTGCACTGGTTCCTGGGTTCAGGGAACTCTTCCACCCATCCCTTGGAAATAAGATGGTGTCATTTCACGTCGATCCTCACATGGTTCTCCCAACTTGCTGACCTGTCTTCTCTCTGTTTCTTTTTTTTTCCATAGGCCATCATTCTGGTACACTGGCTGCTCACGGTGTGGTGAGTGATTGGTAACTGGCCTGGCCTGGGTGAGAAGAGGGTATTCCTTTGGACTAGGAAGGGGACATTCTTGGGGAATCAGCACTCCTTGTTTGTGCCTGTCTGTGTGCAAGAAGATCCTAAATCTAAGTGAGATGTTTGTGTGGGAAGAGGGATGAATGCAAACAGTTGAAGGCTTATTGTGATTGTGGGCTGGGATTTTTTTGTCTTATTTGACAGGGGGTGCATGAATTACTTGTTTCCAGGCTCCTATGCCTGGGGAAATTTTGGTGTCCTTGCAGTGGGGATCTGGGCCATTGTGCAGCGAGATTCTCTGGATGCCATCGTGATGGTGAGTGTGAGGGCATTTGCCTCCACCAGGCTGCTTGGGGAGAGGGTGGAGGGCAGAGACAGCTTATTTGAGTTCGGTGATGATTTTCAGCTGTTCCCAGTACAGGATTGAATAAGTCAAATTCTCTGTTTGGGTTGNGTTTTTGGGTTTTTTTTTTTTTTTTTAAGAGAGTGTATAAATCTATAAGCACTGTAAACCATGGTGAGAAGCATTCACTGTCACTTATTTTGCTTCTCAGAGGTGGAACATACTTGATTCTTACTTTTTTTTACCTGCTGTTGTGACTTACAATGCCAGAGAGTATGCTTGAGTTGCAGGGGCTATTTCGCCTTCTCTCAACGTTAAACAGATTGACAAGTAAAACCAAACAATCCTGGAGCATATAATGAGAAGGTGTCTGACAGCTGTGAAGAAAATGCATGAAATACAAAATCATTCCTTTAGGAATCTCTTTCTACCTGGGGCAGTGTCAAGGGTTAGCAATGTGTGATACTGGGGTGAAGGCATGATTGAGTGAACACAGATCTCTCTCAGGAAATAGAAGCTGTAACTGACTGTTACTACTAGTGGTTATTCCCCTATTCAGTTCCTGTCCCATTCTCTCTTTGTTTGCAGTTCCTGACTGGCCTGTTGCTCACAGTCCTCACAGACATCATTCACATCTCTGTCTTCTACCCTCCGAACGAATACCTCACTGATGTGAAGCGTTTCAGTATGGGCATGGCCATCTTCAGCCTCCTCCTCAAACCTGTGTCCTGCTATTTGGTGTATCGAATGTATCGGGAGCGTGGAGGAGAGTACATCTTTAACATAGGTAGGCTGCTTCCTCTGCCTCGTCTGGTGTTAGGGACACTGCCTTGCAGATTGGACCCTTCAGCCTGAGCTCTGTGCAGCTGGATTCTGCCCCCCTTTCCAGGGAGTGGGGTTGATCTCTCTCTTTCGCTTACGTCTGTTCTCCCATTTTGTGGTTCTGATGTGTCCTAAGCCTTAAATTTACATTCTTCCTCTCTTCCCTTGCAGACCTGGAGTCCTCATCTGACAGCCATTTTGCCTACAATGGTACCGAGACCACTGTTGTCTCTCCTGCTCAATATAACTGAGAGGCTTTTCCTCTCTTCTTCCTCCTGCATTTTTGTGTGCTTGTTGGAAGCATTTGGGTGTCCTTTTCTCTTTGCCAACCCTTTCTCTTCATTCTGTGGGAAAGTAGAGGCAGCATCCCCTCTAGCTGGATTATGCATAAGAGGGAAGGAGGCTGTACTTCTAACTCCATGCTTTCTCTGGGCCTCACGTGTCCTAGCTACCTTGATTGCTTTGGACCTCCATTTCCTCACCTGGAAAATGGGTCTGATGTTTATCTTGTGGGACTTTGCCTGGAGTCACTTGTTTTTCTCCTGGTTGTACTTGCTAATAATGTGGCAGAGAGGAGGGGCTGTGGCTGCATGTTCTGGGTCTCGGATTCTTTGCCAGCATGCCTGGTGCTAGTTCACCCGGGGCAGCTGCCAGGGATTGTTTGCTGTGTGGGAGTTCATCCTTGCTGGTTAGAACAAGCCTCCAATGATACCCACCTTTGATTCACATTGCTTTCTAGCCATGGCAGATGCTCACCTTCTAGATAAAGTGCTCTCCATGCACATTTTCTGTCTGTCTCCTTTCCCCACTCATGCCCTGCACATTAACATTATTTTTGCACCATTCTTGTGGCACAGGCAAATTGTTCATAATTGGGAGTGTAATTGGGAGCACTGCTGATTCAAATTTAGTGCTGTGGTGTGGCACACTTGAGGCATAGTTGAATTGTTGGGAAGAGTGGTTCATGGATGAATCATGCTCTTAAATCTGTGCCATGAGCTAGCCATGGTTCCTGCTGCTTCTGGTTTTCTCTGTTCATTTTTCAACTAAGTCTCATAAACTTGATCTTGCTGCAATATGCTACTACAGGAGCCTGTTACATTGCTATGTAGTATTGCAGGTCTTGCTTTGCACACAGCCATGTGGCTACTAAGAGAGCAGTCCTCAGGGAATGAATGGACATGTTAAAATGCATCTCAGTTATTTTGCCTTTGATGGAAGGACGAGTTTTCTTACCTCCTGTGAGGATCACAGAACACAGGTGCTGGGGAGCTGATAGAGCAGCTAATGTGGTATGCTCCTGAGCTGTTGGTTTCTTCTATGGGATTTGGTTCTTGTGCTGTTTTTTGGGTTTGTTTTTTTTTTTCCCAAGCTTGTTCTTTCCCCTCTCCACTCAGGTGTCGCCCGTGCAGGCCGGGATCGCAGCACCTATGAGCCAATTGATCAGCAGGATGCCCCTGCACAGTGGCCTGACTCAAGCAAGACAGCCCAGCAGCCATACTGATGTCCTCTCTGCACCAGAACAGATGCTTCCTTCGCCCAGTCTCCCAGTCTAGCCTTCTGCTCTTTCCATGTCCATTCCGGTGGAGGAAGACCTGCTACTGAGCAAAAGGAGATGATCCAATTTTCAATTCCTTTCCCTCCTTGAAGGTTAGGAAGATGGGTTCCTGCAGTAAGCAGAAGATCTCGGAGATGTCATGTTAAGCACTGTGACTCTTTGTAATCCCAGTACTCTCCTCTCCTTCCTCCCTCTCTGTGTGAGTGGATGCACCTTCTGTGGTCTTCAAAATCTTGTCTTGTGCATCCTCTCTATTGTAAGGGAGCCACTCAAAATATTCCTGGACAAGCTTTCTTTAAAACAGTTCTGGACTGCCCATAAGCAATACAGTTTGCCCTTCTTTAATACAGACACATTTCCAGGAAACATCTGGGAGTTCCTGATGGCTGTTTTTGATGGTGTTACTTTACTAAGATTTATGACCATAACTCCCTATGCTATCTGTGGCAGTTTGTGCATCGCTGGGGTTGGTATAAATGCCCAGGGAGCTGTTTGTGCTCCCAGGATCTAGTTCTGGGTTTTAATCACTCATGCTCTTATGCAAGTTGAATGTCCTTCAGGATTCTTAAAATGGCTGTCGAGTGTAGTGCCTTGAAATGTCATTTTTTCCTTCAGCTGCCTATCTTAACAGAACTTGAAATGTTACATTTTTCTAAGAAAACTATAAAATGAACACAGGTTTTCTGTGTTAGAAAAAGTTGTGCTGGTCACCTATGTCTCATTTGAAAATGCAGGTGTGCTTGAGGGTTTGGGACTGTAGCCAGGCTGTCTGGGAGTGTCGTTACGGGGGAAAGTCTGCAGGGCTTTGATGGCTTTTAGTGTAAGCTTTACTCAGACAAGTAGAGCATATTGCTTGTTGATGTGTGGGTGGTGAAGGTGGGTTAGTAAAATGAGGACTGGGGAAAAGAAAAGATGGGTTTATTTACACTGCAGTGGTGAGCTCTGTGGGGTGTGATAAACTATAGACTCTAATATTGCACATACTAATCTGCCCTGCTGTGGCTTTCAGGGTAAAATCCTGAAGAAAAAAAAAGGTGTTCATAAGAAACAGAGTTTCTTCTTTTTCAGAAGAAAAAGAGTATGTCAGCTTTGCAGAACAAAAATATTAGTGCTAGGAAGACCTGTGGTTTTCTAAACCAGCTTCATTTTCAAAGTCATCTGTTATTCTGTAGTGGTATTTTTCTTGACAAGAAATGCTGCTGCATTGACTCTTCAGTGACCGAATCCTGTTAACTTTGCTCTAATTTCTAGAACTGTGCCATCTGTATTTTTAAAACCCAGCAATTTTCCTCCCAAGTTTGATTGCTTTAAACATAAACAGATGCTTCCACCACTGTGCTGCATGAGCACTACAGTGACCTGCTGCTGTACCTGGACCATCAGCATTTATGCCTCAGGCAAGCACATGGTAAATGCCATAGAAGTGCAATAGTTTGGTTTACTCTCCAAGATAAGCGTTGTGCATTCATTTTGCAGGCTGCTATGCAATAGGGCATAGGAATAGGAATCAGTCTAGTCTTGTGATTGGATGGGGAAGAAAGAAGATTAGGTAGGCAGAAATTTCTGGGGCTTGTGGAATCATAGAATTGTCTAGGTTGGAAGGGACTTTCAAGATCATCTAGTCCAGACTTTTAAATGCAATGCTTTTTGGGTCTTTGCATAAACAAAGATCTATGGTTAATGAGGCCTTCCCAGCCAATCTCCATTGTGAAAAATGCCACAAAATCTATTGATATGCATCTAGCTGACCTCCTATGTGCTTTTATGTGGAGAATTCAGCACTTCTGGGAGCTCAGGGGAGCAGAGCAAAGCAGGAGTTACGCTACACTTACTGTGCCTCAAGAACACATATTTAGGGCAGTAAATCAGAGATGTGAGGATAAAACTGAGGCCCCTCTCCTGGCTTTCCGAGCAGGAGGGTGATTATATCAGCAATGCTTACAATAAGCACCAAGTAACTCTTGAATCCATACCTGGTTTAGCAGGGCCTGTGGGGATTCTTGGGGCCTGTAGGGGTTCATGGAGCCTGTTGTGCTGGAGCAAAGCCTTGCTGATCCGGGCAGCCTGGCTTCACCGCAGGGGTTCCTCCAGGCTTGATAGCACGGTCTCCTCAGCCAGATGTGGAGCAGCACGATCACAGAATGACAGAATGGTGAGGGTTGGAAGGGATCACTGGAGATCATCTGGTCCAACAGCCCTGCCAAAGCAGGGTCACCCAAAGCATGTTCCACAGGAACACATCCACCCTGTTTTTTAATATCTCTAGAAAAGGAAACTCCACAGCCTCTCTGGGCAGCCTGTCCCAGTGCTGTCACCCTCAAAGCAAAGAAGTTTTTCCTCATGTTCAGATGGTATTTCCTGTCTCCCAGTTTGTGCCTGTTGCCCCTTGTCCTGTTGCTGGGCCCTCGCTGGGCCTCACTGAAAAGCAATACTCTGCTCAGGTGTTTTTTTGCTTGCTGGTATTTTTTTTTTTTTTTTAAATCCTCAGGTGCTGCTGTGGCAGGGGTTGGTTGGTTTGGTTTCTTTTTTTGGTGATGAGCTGATTAGTCACAACCTGATGAATTCAGGTGCCTCCCTCAGTGGCAGTGTCCCTCAGGCCAGCCAGCCTTTATGGATGGGGCCTTGCCTGCCCAGTCTCACACCTTGTTGCCAAGCCAGGCTAGGCTCCTGTATGCTCTGTTGGAAAAGGTGTGAGGCCTAGGGCTGCTGACAAGAGCCGGGACATGGCAAGTTTGGAGTGAGAGAGAAGAAGACATTCCCCCTCTCCTGAGGCAAGCGGTGCCTCTCAGAGGTATCCCCTCACCTCCCCTGGGTGAGGTGTCCCGACCTGCTGGGCCCTGTCTCATCGGGGCTGTCCTCGGGCCACTGCTTTAATTAGCCGGGGGTGAGGGCAGCTTTCCAGTAGCCATCTGCAGCCCCAGTGGCAGGCTGCATTGCTAATCACGGGGGATAAGCTGCTTACAGTGACCCAGCTGGAACATGCTCACAGGCAGGTTTGGGGCATTAAGAGGGGACAAAGCTGAGGGTTTGTCCCTGCAGAGGAGGTGCAGACAGAAAGAGGTGAGTGTCCTGTCCCTGAGGTTCTGGTGAGGCCCAGCGGTGTGTCCAGCAGTGGTGGCTGTCAGAGTAAGTGCTTATGAGGAGAGGTGCATCTGCACCCATCAAGAGTGCTGGGAGCCATTGGGGATGCTGAGTGGGGCCTGGGGTGTGTGCCCCAG
Organism: Nycticryphes semicollaris; assembly: GCA_013400055.1. Classification (NCBI taxonomy): domain Eukaryota; kingdom Metazoa; phylum Chordata; class Aves; order Charadriiformes; family Rostratulidae; genus Nycticryphes; species Nycticryphes semicollaris. Next base: position 519,481 of record VXBJ01007724.1, on the reverse strand, counting down.
CCATGTCAGCTGAGAGCGGGCCTGAAATGGCTCCCCTGGGCTGGGGCTGTGGGTGATAGTGATAGCCCTCCTGCTTCCACCACTGCGTCCTGGGACACTAGCTGGTTCTTGGATGGATGGAAGCATACGAAGGGAGCTGCTTGATGGCTGTTCCTCAGCTCCTGAAGCAGTAACTAGTTAAGGAAAGAGCGCTTGTGTGTGCTTGTTGATGTCTAAGTGGCAACCAGAGTCTCATGTGGTGGCAGTGAGGGGAAAAGCCTTGATTCTAAGGCATGTGAAGTGTGATCTCGGACCAATCCCTGGTCCCAACTTGCAACGTGAAATGGATCATCATAGGTATGCAGGGGTGGGAAAATCAGCGTTGTCTGTAGGGTGTCAATGTGTTTATTATGGGCCTGTCATTGTAATGCTAAAATGGCATTCACTTGAAAGAGCTTAAGTTACTTTTTTGTGAACTGTGCTATTTCCTTTTGCTTAAAACAAGGGAAGTATGTTGATCAGCTTAATTTTTGTTGGCTTTGTTGTGTTTGTTTCAGGTTTTAATGCATTAGTGTGTTGCTGCAAAGTGTATGTAGTAAGCATGCATTAAATGTTTTGGTTGGAAACAGCAAAGCTAATATGAAATCCATTGGTCATGGATTTTGCAGTTCACAAAATCTGTGGCTTGCCTCAAGTATCATTTTTGGCCTTAGCAGAAATTTTTTAAAAGGAGTTAATACAATCTTGTTGCCTTTTGAGCAAGACTAACTACTGCTTAAAAGTGGTTACGTTAAAGTCCTGAATGACAATTTTGGGAAGACAGACAAACATGATTTTTAAAGTATGCGATCTCTTCCTAATCTTAACGAGACTGAAATTAGACATAAGTGAGGTGAAGAACAGCACCTCAAATAATATGGCAATATGTTGAGAACTTGGTACCTGGCAGAAAGAACTGAAATGGAGAACTAAAAAGATCAAATGAGTTATAAAGAAAATAGGTTATGTCTAGGTTCTTGAGTGTAGAAATAGTCCACTACCAGTTTCCAGGTGTTCATGGAGCAAAATAGCATTGATAAATGTGACGGGTTTATATCCTTTTATGATTGAAACCCTTTTAGGAAGCCTTTGTTCTTACTAGTTGGCTGGATATTTCTGGGATGCAAAGAGTGCTTCTACAGAACACCAGTCTGCTGCATGTTGTGATTATACTTCATGCAGTGATAGGCACCCTAAATAAGGCGGCTGTGCTTCGTCTGTTCACTCTGTAGTTGCCAAATTCTACTTGTCTGGAAAAAATAATGAGATCTTTCCCTTCATGGTACACTTGCTGATGTATGAAAAGCAGTAATGGCAGTTCCCAAGGATAATTATAACACTACATTACTATCTCCTGTTGCTTTAGTAATTGAGTTTACTCCTCAGATTGTGGTGATTATTGAAAGAGTCTGCATGTGAGGACAAGTGGGCTGTTTGCAAACAGGGATGACTGAGGGTCACATGCTTTCTTAGAAGAGCAACTTAGAGGAGATAAACATAGTTTGGAAACAGAGTGCAATTTGACAAGAGGCTTTCTGATATTCGAGTATGTTTGAAAAAGACAATGGGCATTGATTTCACAAGCAGTGCTATTTCTTTCTTTTCAGATTGACTAGGGTTTTTTTTAGATGATAGAGTTGTGTGTGTCTCTTCACAATACCATTTTCATTTTTTAAAAGGGAGGTGGAAAAGAATAATGGTTAGAATGACAGTGTGATTGACAACTTGCTTTTAAAACTTGAGGGAATAAAAGTACAGTCCCTTCAAATTGCACTTACCTGTTAGCAGCAACTTACAAATCTGTGCTCAGCACAAGTGTTAAATATGTAACTATCTGACTTAGCAGTTAGACTGCAAAGTAGGTTTCCCATCTGTGCTGTAACTCTTCCAGGTCAGAGGACGATATGGATTCTCGGGCTATATAAACATGGTTTCATCCTTTAGTGTGGACAAGAAGTTTGCCTGCATAGCCTTGAACCTTTGCAGGGCTGTAGCATAATATGTGAACAAATTTACACTTGTTAAGCCATTAAACGGTACCTTAAGTTGAGGCACTACATTTCCTATCAGCCCTGGAGAAAATGTAAGTGTGCAGGAGATCTGAGCTGGATTTCCAATCAGTGAAGAGGGGTAAGCATTGTACTCCAGCTGTGGAACCATGTTGCTCTGACTTCTGTAAAAAATATTTTCTTTTAGACCTGTTCTTGTTTGGTGCCACGAAGATCTGATTAGATGTAAAGCATTCTGGAAAAGCAGCTACAGACTACCTTTTCTTGGCAGCAGGATAGTTCAGCCTTGCTAGCAACAAGTTCTTTTTGAGGCTGCAGGTGCATGCATAATGCTGGAAGTCTTTGTTTTTCAGGTTTTCTGTTGAGAACTGAGTCTATCCTCTTCAGTCATTCCTGCTCTGCCAGACATGATTGTCTGCTGAGAAACAGAAAGACAGTAGTGTCCACAGTACTTTCAGGACTGAGGCTGGTAGAGACTGGAAACAAGAAATTCATAAGGAAAGTACGCAAAGCCTTTGGCAAACTAGACAAGATGTGATGAGAAATATCCTTCTTTGTTTATATTTCTCCTTATTTTTCTTCAGAGCAAAGAAACATTCAGAAGAACGTGAATATTGATCTGTATTTGGGCACCACAAGTCAAGTAGACGTTTCTCATCACTGGGTTGAGTCTGTGGCATTCAATGTAACTCCCAGCCAGACAGCAGAACAAGGCCGGCTGTGTACAACACCTGGCAGCTGGGAAGAGAGATTCCAGTCTGAGAAGGGCAGGAGAGATTAGTCTTTCTCAGCCATTCCAGGGCACCGCCAGTCAGTTCTCCAGTTCCTGCTCCCTGCAGCAGAATAATCTGTGCCCTTGGCTGCAGCAGCACAGCTCAAAGTGTGTGGCTCACAGGATTCCCCATCTTGCTTTGTCAGCACTCCCTGCTGTGCATCTCCCTCAGAGACACTCACACCTTGAGACACAATTTAAAAGGGAGAAGGAGTGAGAGTATTGACTGTCAACACCACCATCATAAAGCAAAGGCAGCTGGTAGCTGCTCCATACACACTGCTCATCATCACTGTTTTGAAAACAGGAACAAGAAAAGTGACTATCCTGTTGAAAAACAACAGCATCAGCCTCCTGCTGCTTCTTGTATGGATCCTCTGAACCCTTCACTAGTCAATGCACGTTTGTTATCTCATACTGTAGATGCTCCTCTTAGGAACGAATCAATAGTGTGTCCTTCTTCAAGGAGCTCAAGTGAAAGTGTGAATGCTTGTTGTAGTTCAGCTCTGACCTTGGGGGATCTTGATCCATCTAGTCTGGAGTCCCTTCAATCTCTCTTGCAGTCCTCACAAATTTCTGCTGGCTTGTACTGTTCCATCCAGAGGCTTAAGAAAGAAACTGCTTTGATGGGGATAAAGGGCTCCCTCCCTCTGGAGCCCAAGTTTTCTCCAGTCAGTGACAGTTTCTGCTTTGTTCATGATGATTCATCTCCTAGTATCCCGAGCAGAGGCGAACAGGTAGCTAGAGTGAAGACCAGTGCTGCTCAGGCACAATTGAAATGGGGTGTCCCATTTGCTAAAGACTGGAGCCTTGGGGCAGTGACAAGGGACTTCAGTCATGCTGAACCTCTCTCTGTCTCTCACAGATATGGGTACATTGACTCAAACACATGGAGAACCAAAATTTCAGGTGACATCCAGCCAAAACCCCTCTCTTCTGGGGTGGGCTCTGGCAGGCTAGCAGCTACAGAAGCATATTTCTCCAACAGTTGTTCCCCTTATTTCAGATGCCAGTCCCAGGCAAAGCCAACTCTGGAAACTGGTAGTCTTTATGTTCACACAAAAAGTCATTCCACTGGAAAGGTTTTTCAAGGGGAAGAGACATCTGATGGGACATTCCCATGTGCTGTATGTAAGAAGAAAGACCTTCCAGCCAGTCGGTATCCAGAGGGTTTGCAAGTGTCACTAGAGACAGATTTGGGGAGTGCTCAGATGAATGTCGGTGTAGCCATGTGTGGGACCCCAAGGGAAGTGTGCATGAGAGTCACTTCTGGAGAGACAGAGTTTAGACCACTCCATCAGCTTAGTATTAAATCTGTAGAAGTAAACAAATCTGAACCTCGTGTGAAGTCTAGGAAAGAGTCAGAAGAGGTATGTGACTCTAGATCACGAGCAGCCAGGAGAGCGGCACTGGTGGGCAGCAGCCAGTCCAGCCCTTTTGGTATTCAGGTTGAAGAAGGCTTTGGTGACCATTCTGACATAAATTGTATGAATGTGAACAGAGAAGTAAGGAGAAGCAAACACTCCCACCAAAGCAGCTGGAAGAATTGGGAAGCTGACACCAATCTTGACCAGTCTGAAGAACCTTCTGTGGAGAGGAGTGCCAAAGAACCACAGTGCTGTGAAGAAAGAAGCCAGACACAAGAGACTGTGTCTAGAGAGGTAAGGGTGTGCTTACTGCATAGCATCCCTGTTCACAGATATTACTTGTGCTTTTTTCCACTTCTTGCTGGAGTTGCAGAGTTGAGTTACAACGGTGATGGTGATGCTTGTCCTACAGTTGTTTTTCTAGCACTGAATGGCCAGATTCTCCTCTCTTATGACCCTGTTCCATCCCAAAATACGTGTCTTTCTGCCTGCGTGCTTTTTCCTAAAGACCAGCTCGTTAACTGGGCTGTTCTTGGGAATGTAAACACCTATTCATATTCTCTGTATCTTCTTGCAGAAAGCATTAAACTGGTTTTTACTCTGTGCGTAGTTGCAGGGCCCTGAGACTTAACTTTTGCTGTGCTTTTCCATATTTGAAGTACATAAGAGTATTCACAGATCAATGGTGGGGGCAGCGTCAAAGGCATCTGACATAATACACTATCCTGAGGGAGCACTGTTCTGCTCTCCATCCAAAATGAATTACCATGCTGGGCACAAACAAATCCTTCCACAGAGTAGTGTGAATAATGATGTGATCTACTGTCTTTTGTCTGTTTACAGGTCTCGGAGAACAGCTTTTGGTTGTTGAAGGTGAAGGAGCAAAGGTAAAACGTCTCTGTGTTTATGTGTCAGTGTGCTGGTAGTTAACGGGAGGAAAACTTACCTTACTTAAGTAAGTAAGGTAAAGACTTAACCTACATTCTTCTGCCATGGTTGGCTCAGGGGTTATATCCATTTCTTTTCAAAGGGTTGTCATCCAGAATGGAGCATGCTCTAAAAAATAATTACTGTATCTTTTAAATTTCAGCTACTAAATTCAACGTTGGTTGATGCTGGCAGTGAAAAAGCATTGGTACCATATACACTACTTTTCAGTGCAGCAAATTTTGATATGCTCACTGCATAGTTAGCAAAGATCAAGAACTGGGCTTATCGATGAGATGGGATTCAAAATTGTGATCTGTGGAAAAGATGTATGTGATTGCTACCAATTTAGTAACAGTGATACCTTAATTTGGTGTGAGGCTCCAGGTTTTTCACCCTTTAGAATGATTTGAATATCTTTTTTCAGCTTGACTACTGAATTCCCATTGCCACCTCTTGGCTGTTTTTAACTTTCCTTTCTAACTGAAGCTCACTTTTTTTTTTTTCTCTTCTCTCTTTAAGTTTCCAGCATTTGTGTGACAGAGAAGTGCTAACTAGATGTTTCCAAGCATGGAGGGGATACATCCTCTGGAAAAGGGCTGCAGCCCGGCAGCTTTACAGACAGCAGCTGCTTTGTAAGGGCCTTGGTGCTTTGAAGTGGGCTGTGCACCAGAGGAATATACAGCTGGAGGTAGCCCAGCAGAGACATGCCTTGGCTCTGCTTGCTGTCAGCTTCCGCCGGGTGAGGATGGGTGAGGGACAGTAGAAGTGGTGCCATGAGTTTTCTGTTGTGCAGTCGGAAAATGCAGAAATCCTATTTGGACAGGGACAAGGAAGGGGTACCCTGTGTGAAAGTTGGTGATGTGGACCCTGATGCTGGTACTGTGCCTGCAGTTTGTTCTAATCCTGTGGTTTCTCCTTCAGTGGAAGGAAGCTGTGGCAAAACAGAGCAAGACTCAAGCTCCACTGCCTGAGCCATATTCTTGTATCCAAAGTTCGTCAGTGAGATTTTTTGGAGTAGGAAGATTAGCAACTATGACAACTTCAGCTCAGCACCAGCTTACAGCAGAATACTCAAAAGAAGCTGAGCAGGCCTGTAGGTAAGCTGAGAGCATGCTCTTTCTGTTATCTTGGACAAGTGGAGGTTTAGAAACACAGGGAGAAATTTTTCTGAAATGGTGGGAAACTTGTTTCCAGGTCCTTGGATGTATTGTTGTAGATAAGCACTGCAAGAATTAATAACTTAGTTTTAAGAACTGAACAATCCTATTTCAGAGCTTCCATGCACTTGCATTTTCAGCCTGGTTTGAGTGTCTGACAGAAGTACTCCTGTACTATTTCCTGAGTTCAGCTATCACCTGCGTATGTGATACAGGCGTAAATGAGACTGGAGAGAGGCAATGCTACAGTCTCTAGCAGGACAGAAGAGGTGTCAAAAGAAATGTCTTATGTTGTGCCTTCTGATTCTGAAGGCAGAAGAAAAAGTCCAGACAAAAAGAGAGAGCTACCTAGAGAAAAGGCAGGTTCTGGATTCTGTTCTTGGAGTGCCTCTTTGGACAAAAGGATGTTAAAGCATGCTTGTGACTCTTTCAGGGTGGAGGGAGGTCTGTGGACACAGCTTCATCGTAAGCAGAGAGGAGATGAGTTCTGCTTGAGAGCTCAAGCAATCAGAGATATGAGATGGCTAGCAGGTAAGCACACATTCCATAGCCTTGGAACAGCTTGGAGGTAATCACAGTTTCACCATGTTTCTTTGCTTATGTCAAGTTGTTGCTTTGACCTGAATCTTTCAGAAACTGATCCCGCAAATTGCTGGGCCAGTATCTGCAATGGTGGGGGGTGGCCCACTCACCATACCATACCATACCATACCCCTTTTTCCTTTTTCCTCATATTAATTCAGCTGCATCAGATACTGTTGCTCCAGCAATGTGAGCTGGATTACCTTAAGTGCCCTTTTTCAGATGGCTAGAGTCCAGCCACTGTTTTTTTACTGTGTGACACTTAAGTTCAAAGTTCTTCTAAGTTCTTGTTCTTTCTGTCAATCTCTCCCTGCCCTGTAACACACAGCTTTCAGACTGTGGTGCCTGCAGAAGGAGCTACTGAGCAAAGAGGAAGCCAGACTTTTGGAAGCACGGGCTCTGCTAGAAAAGAAGAAGCTACGAAACACTTTCTGGTTGTGGCGTTCCCGATGCTTGGAAATGGAACAGATTTTAGCACTGAGAACTCAGATCCAAAGAAACTTGGTCTCCTGGTAAGTTGATGAGGTCTATTCTTCATGTGAAAAATTCACCATGAAAGTCCAAGAAATGCTAGAGCTGCTCCACACATGATGTGGTGTTCCATCTTAAAGCCATCTATTATTTTGTTTTAGGAATTAATAAAGATGAAAGTAGGGGTAGAAATATGAAAACAAACTACTATGGCAAGAGATGTTACAGCTTGCCTCCTGTGCACTGCCAAAGTGTTTTGGTCCTTGCCTTTGATGTCCTGAAAGACCAAACCTGAGAGCACCCATAGTGCTGTAGTGCTTTAAGCTTTTTAATGAAATAAACAAATGGAAGTTCCGAAGATGACAACTTCTATCTGTCTTTCCTGAACTAAACCCAGTCTCAGGAGGAGACTTGTGCACTCTTCACATGGTTTTCCATGTGGTTTTATTTCCCCTTGGTATTCTCAGGTGCTTCAGAGTATGGAAGGAGACTGTTGAGCAGAAGGCACTTTACAGGTGCAGCCTGGCCCATTTCAAAGTAATGTCACTGAGGAAGTACTTCCAGTGGTGGCTTCAGATGCTGCAGGCCAGAGAAGAGGTTAAACAGGCAATGGTGAACTTCTTCTTCCTACAATGGAGGCAGCATTACGGTAAGCAGCTTACGGTCTGTGAAGGATCTATGATTTGGAGGTACTTAGGCTCCTCTGTCCTCTTCCTATATGGTAAAAACCAGCTGAAAACAACTCAATAACAGAGAGGGTCTGATGATACATGGTGTTAACAAGCTGGAGTGGGCAGAAGGCTAGTTGTTCTGGGCATGTCAGTGGAGCTGACAGGGAGATTTGTAGCTTTGCTTCATAAACCTAGCAGAAAGTCTTAAACCTTGCTGAAAAGAAGCATTTTGAGAGCCAGGCTGAGTTTCTTAGGAATGTCTTCTGACAAACTTTATCTCTTATCACTCTGTAACTGATTAAGGACCAGTTATAAGCTCAGAGGCTGACAAATCTGCAACAAAAAGGCATGAAGATCAGCCATTGTGGACTGTAGAGGGACGGTTTCCTGAGAAAATGGGCTACTGTCTTGATGATGTCTGCCAAAAGGTGAAGCTCCAGAGAGTATACCTGCTGTGGAAAGCAAGGCTGTGCGAGCATCGCAGAGCTGAGTGAGTGAAGAAGAGCCCTGCCCTCATTAGTAGTGTCCACTTGACTTTCTGGTTCTTCTGGAAGAACCCCTTTTACCATCTGTCATCCATCATGTCTGTACTAGTATCCCCCTCTGCTATTCCTTTTCAATCACTTTGCTGTCTCAAATCTTCTGTCTCAGTTCTTTCTCTCAGACTCTGGAGCAGTGTAGACTCAGAAAAGCTCTGAAATTGTGGCACCAGAAGTGTCTCATGCTGAAGACAATTGAACAAAGTCCTAAGTACTTGCACAGGACTGTCTGTGAAGAACCTCTTGCCGTGCTATTTTCTGAGGACCTGTCGACATCTTCTGGCTTTGACAGCAGTGCTCCAGCTACTCAGGCCTCTCAAAGCTCATTGGAAAAGGTGAGGAGATCTTGATACATCCAGACTGCTTTGAGGTATTAAATTGCTGGGACTTTTCGGGGGAAAATTTCAGCTTCACCATGATATTGTCATCACCGGACTGTGCTTAGTATTTAGGCCTGAAGAGCACTGAGCCTGTAGGGTCCTGTTGTTTAAATGTAATCGTAAATCGTAAAGTCACTTCTCTGTGCCCTTCCTGGGTCATCAGTTAGTGATACAGGAAGGTGCTGAGCTAGTGAGGTTCTCTTGTGCATTTGCTCGTGTTTGTGGCTGCAAGGTAGAAGGGATGAGGTACAAAGAGCCTCATCACTGAGAAAGTGCACATCCTGTGCATCTTTTCTCAGTATAGAAATAACTTTCCCATCATTTACATGTTTGCAGTCCAAAGCTGTACTTGCCAACATGCAGTTCCTTTGGATGCATATTGGATTTCCTGAATCCTTAGCAAAAAGAGGAGTAAATAGCATGGTCATAACTGTGAACTAAGTGATTTCATTGTGAGAACCCTTACCTCACAGTATGTTTTTCCCTCTATACCTGCAGGAATACAGTTTTAGTGACAGCAGCCAGCAGAGCTTCTCCTCAGTTCTGACTGCTGAGGATGTCACACACGTGCCATATTACAGTTCTTTCCTGCAACTACACCAATGCGCAGAGCTGCCAGCTGAGCCAGGGGTGGACCTGTACTTGCAGGCCTCCTTTCCACCACGGAGTATGGGGTCTGGGTGAGTTGGAGACTGGTTCCTTGGGATGCTGGTAGCAGTTGCCTTTTGTTTGGTCTGACTGAATTCTTTCCTTCTGGCTAGTCCCTGAAGGCATCTCCAGCATCATTCCAGCTACTTTATCCTCTTCTTTCTTTCCCTTTTCCCCTGGCACTTTTGTCTTGCAGAAGAAATTGGTTTATGGGAGGTCAGTTCCAGTCATTGTCACTGCAGAGTCCAGGCAATAATGTCCAGTCTCTCACAGGTTACTCTACATGGGATGAGGTAAGGCTGGAAAGTGGTGCGATGCACGTAAATGTACAAGTGTTTGCTGCAGTGTCCAATTTAGCAAAGGGCCATTGGGTTTCAGTATCAGGATATGGAAAGTCTCACTGCTGTTCTTTCTTTGTTATTCTTTCTTCTCTCTCAAACAGAAGGTTTGGGGGATTAAGGCATTTCTCAGGGTAACTCTTGCCTACCATTTACCAGCTGAGTTGGAAATTGGCCACGTGTCAAGGATTTAAAAGGGATATGATAGACCATCATGTCTGGGTGTTCATGCAGTGTGTGGGGGTTAGCAGCAGGGAGGTAGGCAACCATAGAAGTCACAGTGGCAAGGAGAAAGGGCTGAGCTGCATGGAGTGACTGTGTTACAGCAGCAGTTCAAGGCCCTCTTTTGCTTTTTCTGGATTACAGGACTGCAGTTCTGACAAGGGGGTGAAGAGTCGCTGGCACCAAGCAGTGAGACACTGCCTGCAGAGGTACTTCTTTGTCTGGTCAGCTCGGACTCAGCAACTTGTAAAGGCCCAGCAGTACTGCAGGCTCATTCAGCTGTCTCGGTAGGTATTGTGCTTTCCTGAAGTTGCCTAAATCTGTTGTTGAGAGCTCTGTTATTTGCTTTGTTAAAAAAAAAAAAAAACTCTTTTAGCTACTTTTTTCTCTCTTCAGTGGGATTTATTGCAGCTCATTATTTTGCCTTTTTTTTTTTTATTCCTGTTTCAAAGTTATTGTATCTAACACAGTCATTCCTGGTTTGATGGGATGCCTCAGAAATTAGAGCAAGCCCAGCACTGCTGATAACAAGCCCTAGTAACTTCCTCTCCACTGAGGTGGCCTTGATGTCTATTCATTCAGAAGCTGAAGATCACAAGAGGCTTGGCACAGCCAGGGCAGAATACCTTCCTCCCAACAACTTGCCCTGTCCATCACTTCCTCATTAAGTGTCAGGGAAAAGGATGTTAACAGATCAGATGTATTTCCTAAACTCCCTCACGTGTATATTTATTGTTGAAGTTTTGGTTACAAGGGTGTGAGTCTGTGCAAGTTGTTCCTATGGTTGGTGCAACGACCTTTGTCTTTCTCAGAGCTTTTCTCAGCTGGCACCACTGGGTCATGGAAAATAAGAACCAAAAAGCAGCAGCAGCCCTAAAACGTCGAGTTTGTTGCTACCAGATGGCTTTCAGCCTGTGGAAGAAACGACTGGCCCAGAAACTGGAAGCTGATCGGAGATTCAGGTGTCATGTTCGCCAGATGACTGCTGATGCTCTGTGGCGTTGGCATTCCTGCTGGCAAAGTGAGTTACCCCATCCTACAGCAGCACTTGGCTCTGTAGGAGGGAGATGCTGTGGGAATGGTTGGGATGGATGAAGTCCTTCTTGTGGTTACAAGTGGGACACATGCCCTGCTGTTCTGTAGTGCTTTATGCTAAAGGAGGTGCTTCTTCGGCAGCTGATTGGAGGAGGGGTGGATCTGGCTTTACCTGCACTACCAAAGCAGTGCTCAAGCAGTGTGTTTTAACAGCTGGGTAGTTAAATGGAGTTCAGATGCAGCATCCTGAGCTTGAACAGACCCAACAGTCAGGCTTTACAGGGAGCAGGGTATATCTTTTGTGGTTGTTTACCAGTCCCTCAAGAGATTCCACATGCTTGAAGCGCTAACACTGTGCCAGGGAAGAAACACTCCCAATTTTTAATGGAAAACCACCTTGCAGATGAGAGTAGAAGTGATCTGTGATCCCTTGCTTAGGGAAGGGACGGGGGGGAAAAAGGAGGTCTGACTGCCTTATAGACAAAAACTACAAGGTGAGACGACAGGAAATCTCAGAAAGTCTGGTCTCATTTGGTATTTGCAGTAGATGTGTTATTTGCTCTTGTCTGGGCTCTATGATGGGGGACAAAAAATATCATTGTGCACAGCAAGCTCTTGTGTTCTCTCAGGAAAGTGTGCTTTGAGAGAGCTGCAGCAGCAATGGGCTCAGCACAGCTGCCAGGAGAAGAAGAGGTTGGTCCTGCAGACATGGTATTGCCAAACAAGGAAGCAGAAAAACGTGGCTTTATTCTGGGAACGTCTTCTCCTGCACAGGTTTGTTTCCTGCCCTCAAAGCATTTCTGAGGGAAGCATTGAGTGAGGAGCAATTTATGTAGCAGAGAATCCAGTGTATTCAGACCAGATCTTGGGTCTGAACATACAGCTAACTTGTGTGTAAATGGAGGTTTTGAAGGAGTGCTTCCCTGCAGCACTATATTAAAGGGTCTGTTACCCATAGCCTCACATTCCCCATCTCATTCAAAACTTCTCTTCTTTCCAGAACTTCTGTTCAGTCTCAGTTATGCAGTGTGGTATTTGTAAACTAAGCAAGGGGAGATGGAAACAAGTTTGTGTAGTTTAAAAAGTAAAAAGCCTTGTTTCTGCTGGACTTGTTCGGTATTTGCTAAAAAGAATACTGGGCAGAGGTCTTATAGAGATCTGATGTTTAAAAACCTGAATCTTCTAGATTCTGGCAACAGCATATTGATTTTATTTTAAACTAATGTGCAAAATTGAGTTCAATATAGTCCTGCACAAAAGCCATATTCAGTAAAGCCTGTGAAGGGAGAACCACAATATTCAATTGATCTCAGTGTTAGTTACAATTTAGGTGAAGCTGTAGTATGTTTTGGAGTCTTAGATTGTGGTGCAGATCCTGAAAACACAAGAATTTAATCTGTAGCACAGGGCTCTGCTGCCAGTCATTGACAAGTACTTTTCTCTTTTAGCTGTTTTTCAGTAGCTTTCTCGTTGTAATTTGTTTGTGGATTTTGTTGTGTGAGGCTACTGTCTGCCTGAAAGGCAGCAAAGTGTCCAGCTGCAGTGAACCAGGAATTGTTCATGTGGTTCTCAAAGATAATTCAGGAGGATAAGAATGATTAAGATTATTTATGCCAAGGATTAATTTAAGGCAGGTTTAGCCCTAGCAGATTTCCTCTTGAATTGCAGGTTCTGGCTGAGGTGAGACAAAGATCTGCAGAGGAAAGAGCAACTGAAAACCCAGTAAAACCTTAGTGGCTGTGATGCTGAGGCTTTGCACTCTCCCCACCCAATTGCATTTTCTTCTGCAAATCAATCTATGTGGTGGCACCCTAGTGGGCAGTGTGTTTGAGAGAAGTCCTTAATGTTGCTCCTTACTGTAGAGTGTGTCTCCACCATTAATCTTCCTTCCGAGTTCTCCTTTGATGAGAGAGGACTTCTAATTTCTCACCTGGATATGGTACAGGCTGAGCCCTGTCTCTTCTGAGGGGGGCATTTTTCATGCTAGGATAACCTGCAATAGATTCTCTTGATCTTCAGAGAAGCCTGGCAGGCAGAGGATATTTACACCTCTGCCCTATGGTGCAGTGAGGTGATTTGCATAATGAAAGTCCAAGTGGAACAAGGAACCAAAAGGATAAGCCAGGAGTTAAAAGCAGATTGGCTTCTGGGGTTGCAGAGGAAGACTGGCCTCCTCTGCGTCAGCCTGCAAGATATAGAGAGATTATTCTGGGTGCAGATTTACAGTGCTGTTAATAGTAACCCCCGTAGACATAGATTTTTTTGGAATAATATTGCCTCCCTAAAGATTCTCATTGCACATCCCATGTACGCAGGCCCTTGGTTTGTGACAGCCAAGAAAATAATGAAAATCTGAATCTTGACAACAAGCTGCTGTCTTAAAAGCAGCCTGGTTCTGCAGCAAGCAGACTTAAGGAGTCTGCTGGGTTCCACGCTGAAGGAGATTTTAGCAGTTTTATTCTCATCCCATAAGGACAAAGCCTTCCTCGAGCATCATCATCCTAAAGGTCAGCTGCTGGTGTGTGTAGGAGCAGGGCAGCCTAGGAAAAGCATGTGTTTTGTAGGCAAAGGAAAAACGTGGTATAACATTGCATTAAGTTTGCGGAGGCCTTTTGAAGAGGAAGAAGTGCTAAAATGACCAGAAAGAAGCAGACATTCCCCTTGGGTTTTGAGGATTTGAGAGGTAACAGTGCTGGGAATCTGAAGCAGACTGAGGGCAAGTTTTTAGCGGAAAGAAACTATAGTGAGGAGTCTGAACTTAGACCTCACAAGGACAGGGCACTAGAAAAACAAGTAACACAAAGATCTATAAATGCTGATTGCAGAAGGAATAATAACAGCATTTTTGTTGAATGCTCTTTCACTTGCTTTGACTGTTTAGGTGTGACACTGCAGGTTGGGATAAGAAGGTAGAATTTGGTCTACAGGCTGTTCCATGCTGACATGGAAATGTGACTTTAGGCATCTGCTGCTTTTCTGTGCTTGTATTGTTTTTCAGGTGCCTCATCACCTGGGCCCAGGTCACTGCTTGTAGACTGAGGCAGCACAAAGCCCTCACTCATTTGAAAAGTCTCAGAGAGCACCGTCTCCTAGTTGTGAGCTTTACTGAGTGGAGGGTGAAATCCTTGAGAGCTAAACAGCAGGTGCTGGGAGAGAGAAAACACAAGTGGCAGGAACCCTCTCAGGGCAAAGCCTGTCACCGCTGGCGACTGGCCTCAAGAGGACAGCAAGCCCTGCGCCTGGGATCTGTGGCTACCATAAAACAGGTAAGAAGAGTTGAAGGTCTCTATGAGACAGTTATTCTTAACTGCCTGTTCTCTCATGAAGACCTCAGTGAGTCACTAGGGACTGAGACAGTGACAAGGCTTGTATAAAAACATGGGTTTGACTCACGCTGACTGCTTAGTCCCTGCCTTGAAATTCTTTACAGACTGTGCATGCAACTTCATCACCATAATCTGGCACTGATTGCAGCAACCATCTGGAGCACAGCAACAAGGAATGGGGACATTTTGACCAGAGAGAGGCGAGCACTCCTCCTTCTCTGCTCAAAAATGAGATGGGATAATCGCTGTCCCTGTAGAGCAGAGCGAGCTGTCAGAGTTGCAGCTTTTTTCAAAAGGCTCACAGCTAGCAAACCACAAAGAGGTCGATTGATTTAGAAGGGCTGAGTCAGTCCTGCTGGGATCTCATCTGCCGTTTTCAGCCTGGGGTCTAGCACATTAAAGTACCTGCAGGGAGATGGACATAAATGTATCTCTAAGGCTACTTTTTGTGTGCTGTCCATGTGTATTGTGTTTAGTCTTGGCTGCAGCTGTGTTATTTCTGTTTGCAGGCCTGCAACTACTGGACAAAAGCAGCTGCCTTTGACCAGTGCTCACGACAGTGCAGTACCCTGATAGGTGCTAGGAAGAGCAGGAAGATGTCTCTGTCTTGGTCCATAAGTAAGAAGATGCCCCCTCCTCTCTCCCTTTCATGGGGCCACACGGGGAGGGTGAGTGAAGAGGGAAGGGGAATGGAGAGTTGCTTTTTTTTTTTAGAAAGCAGAAGAGGCAGAGAAAAGGGTTCAGCACCAGCTGTCCCTCTTGGGCTTTTTCCCAGTGCGTTTCACCGCTGGCTGATGATCTACAGAAACCAAAACAGGGCTGAAAGGCTGCTGCTCCCTCACCTGGTAGAGAGACCTGGTGTGGTAGGACCCTCTCCTGCATATGCAAGGATCCAAGAGAACAAGACAGAGGTGGACTGGGAGGAGAGGGATGAGAAGTGGCTTGGGTAAGTGGAGTGGAGGGCTCTGGGTTTCCTCTTGTTGCTGCCATCAGAGAAGGATTCTGTTGTAGGGCTGGTGGGCTGATAAAACTTACTTTCCCCTCTTTCCTGTAGGAGGAAGTATCTAAGGTGGTGGCATCACACAGTGACACTTCGCCAGTGCCAGCGTGACAGGAGACTGCGCTGTCTGGCAAGGGTATGGCATCAGTGGAGAGAAGCCAGCCGAGTGGTGATACTGGCTCAGGTGTTGGTGAGTATCTGGTACTGCCACCAGGGTGTTAGTGGTGGCTGTTACTGGGCAAGCCTGCTCTGCTTCCAGCCTCACATACATCCTGGGAGATGAGACCTGGGGATTTAACAAGTACCAGTGTGCACCAGAAATCCTGGCTTGCTGCTGTGGCTACTTCTTCCATCTTCCTTTTTGAAATGCCAGCATGGAAGACTGGCACACCCACATGTTTAATTATGCTTTACCCCATCTTACAGATGGGAAACTGAGACAGGGTGATTTGTATAAATTGCCTATAACCTCTTTAAAACGTTCACAGCAAGTATTATAATCTGTGTTCCTGATACATGCCCCTGGTGTCCACAGGGCTGTCATTTGCCCTCCCTTTCTGCTCAGGCCCTAGCCTAGACCCATGTTCTATCTGGCTTCCTGGGCATTAGCTGTGTGAGATGTGCTCTGACCTGCCCGGGACAAGAGAATACACATATAACAAGAGCATCCATGGTCACTGAGGAGCTGTGCTGGGGCGCTGATGGGGCACTGTCCTTTCCCCAGGGTACCGTGACTTAATTAGTTGCAATATTTGCAGGACACAGTAGTTCAGCAAGAGCTTTGTTAGTAGTTAACTTTGTTTTTTTTACCAAAGTCACTCAAGAGAGACACAGGAAAGTAATTGGAAACAAGGTGGGACTAGAAGTGAGGTATTTGGGCTGCCAGAGCCCAACCAATCTGTGTGCTGCCTCTTTCCCTGGCAGGACCAGCAGCGGCTGATAGAAAAGGCCTGGAGGGTGTGGAGACGAAGACATTTACAAAACTGTGTGGTGCAGAATTTTTTGGAGGAGGAAGCCATGGGCCTACTAGCTCAGGTAAGCATTTATGACCACTTTAATTCTGGGGACCTCAGTCGACCAAAAAGCACCCCAAAGGGACAACCAGTGTTCCCTGTATCTCTCTTCCTGCACAAAGCACTTGCTTAGGGAGAAGTTGAATATATTAAGGCGTGGGTCTTGCCCATAACAAAGGGAAAGAGCTTCCAGTTCATCTTTGGGTGTTTTTCAAAGCTTTATGTCAGCAGTCAATTTCCCTGATGCGTGCCTCCTGCTCCACTGTTATCAGAGATGTTAATCCACTAATCCCTTGCCTCTCAAGAACCTGCTCAAGAAAGAAACAGGCTCTACACTGGTGCGGGAGGACTGTACTGACTTGCACCCAGGGACAGGAAAATTGCTATAAATTTGGGTGAGCAGGCAAAGTCTTAGAGCTGAAGTAGCCAGTTGGCTCCTCTGCCTGCCCTCCAAAGATCCATGGCAGGTTAGGTCTCCTTTAATGAGATGAGAGCAAGCACTGAAATTAGAGGGCATTGGTCTTCCTTTTCACACTTTGATTTGTGCTCTGCCCTTCACTTAGAGGCTTCACTTAGGGGAGACAGGTCAGGGCTCTGAGTGTGAAGGGTGAGGAAGCTGGCATAGCCATTGCTAGAGGAAAAGCTTTGTTTAGGGGTATGTGAGGGTGGCTGCAATCCTTCAAGGGTAACCTGAGTATTTGATTTGTCCACTTTACTATTTAAGGCATTTGGAAGGTGGTGGCAGCTAACAGCATTCCGGCTCAAGGACAAAGGACACTGCTGAATGGTGAGGGCCTGCCTGCAGCTGCTGCTTGTTTCAGGAGGCATGGAGGATACAGCTGGCTGTCACAACAAAGAACTGGTCCTGCACAATCAAGAAAGCGAATGCTCTGCTCACGTGATAAAAGCAGTGCTGCCAGCCAGAAGTATGACAGCAAAGGGACAACTAGGAAGAGATGGTACCTAGTGAAAGGTCCTCTTTAAAGGACTGATATCCTATCCCCCTAGAGGCACAAACTGAGAAGTTACTCCCTTTTGTTGTGAAGTTGCATTCCCTTCTCCCCTGGACCCCGATTTTTCTGGAATTCTGATTAAAAGTCAAACACCCACCATATAGGCTCTCCCTTTACTCAGTGTTTCTTCCTGAACAGGAGTTCAGTGTCACACAGAGGAGTAAGCAAATACATCAGTCTTAGAGATGAGCAGGAGCCTGCCTGTGAAATGCTACATCCTGTTGATTCCAAAGTCTGGACTGTCCTTGGTAGGTGCAAACATGGGTCTTTATTTTTAGATTTGGCTCTTCCCCTGGGGGGGATTCCCACATGGCTCCCACCTCCTCCCCCTGTCTAGGTCCATCAGCTCTTCATTAAGCCTTTCAGTGGGTGGCCAACCTCTTGACTGCTTCCTGCTGGTTCCTTTCTGTGCTGAATGGGCTAGGGATGAAGAAACCTGCTGGGAACAGCTGAGCACCAAAAGCTTTGCTGAGGCAAGACAGGCGTGTCTGACCCCCAACCTTCCCATTACTTGCTTCTGTGATTGATGCCCTGTAATTACCCTGGATATATGAGCCCAGTCTCAGACAGCTGTAATGAGAGGGTCCAAAGAATCTGGAAAAGGCTTTTCTTCCTTGCTTGTTTGAAAGAGATGCTCACAGCATGTCAGGGATCTCAAAATCCCACTGGGAACTGCCCCAAGGTCTTGTTTTCCTAGCCTGTGGTAGCTTTGCAGGATTGTTAAGTACACAAAGCAGCCTTCGTAGCTCCCCCAAGCCCTTATTCCAATGCTGTGGGCCCTAAGGCTGTTAAGAGTCATTAGGTCAGGAAAGACGGGCTATCTTCTCCTGCAGGCACTGGAAAAGGACCACCACAACTCCTGTGACCTTGCAGAACTAAGCCAATGGATGTAGCTGGTTGCATTTGGTAAATTCTATGATTTAAGCTTTCTTTGCTGTACTGTGGAGCTTTGTCTATACTTTACATAGAGCATGTGTTGAAAGTCAAGGCAGAACTACCCCACAAACAATTGGTTTTCTTAAAACTTTCCGTTGTCCCAGGTGATTGGGAGACATGAGTCTTTGCTCCTTACAAGAATAATGCTTAGTACAAAGACATTTGTATTTCTGTATTTTATTGTACTTCATCTTAGAAATAGTGTGATACCTATTAAAAAGAAAACAGGAAATAAAATAAAAGGAGAAAAGTTAGGGAGAAAATTTGAATATTATTCTGGAGTGAGTGCAAAAGAGTCTGATATGATCAGTTATGAGGAAATACATCTTAGGAGTGCAATATGAAAGCAACTTGAGCTTCTTTTCAGGGTTGGTAATTGCTGAAATAGTCTCCTTGCAAAGGCACTGCTGACAGGAGTGTTTCTGCCCCCAAGGCAGTATTTCTGGCTTAAGAAAATGACCAGAGTCCCACTGAGTTTTGTCACATTGATGCATAAGAGTTCTCCTGTTAGTGTAATCGACATGGACGTGATTAGCACCTCTTCATCCTGCAGAGCTGGTCTTCAGTCTACAGCAGGCAGTTCTGGCTCTTGTTCAGTGAGAATAGGTCAGGGAGCCTTTCTGCTGGGGACAGAAGAGCATGCAGTGCGGGTAGATCGGAGAGCTGTCCTGGACACTGGGTGTAGGAGTGTATGGCCCACCATCACCACAAGAGCTGCTTTTTCTCTCTCCGTGGACGGAAGGAAGAAGTAAAGGATTAGAAGAGCAATTTTCACTGCTGAGTCGGGGAGTTCAACAGCTCAAAAGTATCATCCACAACCTGCCAGAGGCAGTTTTCAAGTGGGAAGTCGTTGTCCACCAGGTTGACCAAGTAGTAGTTGTCATGGATGTACTGGATGATCATACGCGAGGGTGACTCCTCTTCATAGAGCTTGGCCCATTGCTCAATCCACAGTGCAAAGGCCTCATCCTGCCAAGAAAAACAAAAATTGACAGTGGTGTAATGCACATGTTACAAAGCTCTGTTTTCATATCACCTTATTTAGGACAGCCATGCCTGTGGCTGGTTGGCCTGGAGCTTGTTTCCTCTCCATAAACATTGCAAGAGCTGAGCAGGGAGCCTCTTGCGTTCCAGTCAGTGGGAAGTGCCCTGAACACAACTGTTCAGGGCTGAAAGGAGACACGTTTGCAGTAAAATGGCTCAATACTGCCCCTGTGCGTGTAAGAGGGGAG
This sequence comes from Nycticryphes semicollaris, assembly GCA_013400055.1. Classification (NCBI taxonomy): domain Eukaryota; kingdom Metazoa; phylum Chordata; class Aves; order Charadriiformes; family Rostratulidae; genus Nycticryphes; species Nycticryphes semicollaris. The sequence goes on along the minus strand of VXBJ01007724.1, from coordinate 499,822 downwards.
GGAGAGCTCCTGCCCACAGCTCTGTGGGCCAGGCAGTGGCAGCGGTAGCTCCTAAGCCTCCAGTTACTGGGCATTTGGTATCTTTGCAGAGCTTTTGCCAGAGTAAACCTCTCCTTACACTGAGGGAGCAGGAGGAGCAGTATCTGGACATCTGCAAGCTAGTATCACAACACTACTCAGCTGTGAGAAGTGTCAGAGACTATAATTAAACCTGACACTCTGAATTTCCAGGGCAGTCAACAGCAATGTGTCCAGTGGGAGGGAGGACTCACCTTCCAGGAGAGGAAGCTTACAGGATCCACCACCGTGGGCTGGATGATCTCTCTGCCTGGGAAGATGCCCCAGGTGACTGCATTGGGTTGCAAATCTGGAGCATTGGTGATATTCTGGCCCTGCCAAAGGAAGGAAAACTTTTCTGAAACAACTGCTGGAGGAAGGATTGAGTGAGTTGAAACAAGTTCAAGTTCTCCTTGTTAAGAGATCAGACAGCTGCTGCACATCACAGCTTTCCTTTCCCTTCATCAGCCCCACTTTGTTCATAGTGATTATCTGATTCTGAGTTTGTGCCTCTCCCAAGGTGGTAAAAAAGTGTCCAGTGAACAGCAGCCTACCTTGACATTGACAATGTGGTAGTTCACTCGCAACTCATACTTCTTCAGCACCTTGAGCAGTGCCGTGACGATTTCACTGGAGGTGAAGAACTCTAAGTATGCCTGCAGGGGTGGGGAAGGGGAAAGAGAAGAGCTTTTACTCATGGTAGGGATGGGACACTTACAGGGAACCAAGAGAACAACTGTACAGTCCATGCTGCTTGGAAACTTGCTGACTTGTCTGTCCTGGAAACATGTACTACAGAGGAGGCTTGAGCAAAGGGCTGAGCAAATTAGTAAGAGAGCTGAGGGGGAAAAAATTAAATAACTGGAGAGAGCAGAGGTAACAGGCCAGGCACAGCCAGCTCAGGAAAGTTACAACCTTCCTGTTTTGCACCCAGGTAAGCAGTCAGGCTGGAATAAGTTCCAGACAGCATCGCCTGGGAAGCCAGAGAGGAGTGCTTGAAAGAGACCTGAACTGAACCTCTGTTCTCTGTGGTACCCCATGAAAAGCCATGCCCTGCCAAGGCAGCCCAGTCTGCTGGCAGCAGAAGTCGGGGGTCTCAGCTGGGCTCTTCCAAGCACCCCACCATTCCCTGTCTTCATCTTTTGTTCACAATTCTCTCCGTGTGCTTATTTTGTACTTTTCCTAATTCTGTACTTGCTCCGTGCTTGGCTGCTTCCACAACTGCTTCCCCTCCCCCCATTTCCTGGCTATTGTGTGAGATGATGGATTTCCCCTCACCTCGGGGGATTTTATTCCTTTGAAAACATAACTGCATTTGCCATCTGCTAGTCTCATGGTTTCAGCGGTTTGGATCCCTTTTGAACACGGCTGCTTTGTTTCTTAGTATGAGCCACTGGCTTGGCATTTACCTTGATGGGAGATTCCTATCACAACCATTAGTGGCAAGGCTCTAGGGCCTGGAAAGCTTGGCAGTAGGAGGCAGGCATGGGAGATAAGACTGCTCCCAGGCCAGAGAAAGAACCTGGCAGCTCTCTAGACAGCACAGCAGTAGTGCTGTGGCATGGGGGCAATTGGTGGAGAACTCAGCCTATGAGGAAGAAAGATAGGGAAATTTTTAAAAACCCAGTTATTACCATGAGAAGCTGGGTGGTAAAGATACGCCCTCGTTGATTCCCAAACTGGGTGTTTTCTGCATCACAGAATGGGATTGGGTGCAGTGGGCAGGTGTGTGTTTGTATCTAGAACTTCATAGTCCTGCTTTAGGAAGAAGTTACTAGTAATTACTTGCTGGGAGTAAAAATAAGATGTTTTGAAGAAGGGGAAAACAGCTATGAAGTAAGCCATAGAGATGACAATCTGTCTATTAAGACACCAAAGGACCTTTGGCTCACCTCAGCATTAAGAAAAGGAGCAGGCAGAAGGATTATCTGGGTGAAAGCCTAGGACCTCCCCACCTAACAGAGACTAAATTGGGTCGCAACTCTTTGCTGCCTAGAGAGGTGTTGCACAGTACCTTTTGGAAGACATAACCCCCACTGGGCCCCCAGCCTACAATGGGGTCTGTGGATGGTTTCCCATTGATATTTGGCTGGGAGTTGATGGTCAGGATTCCTCGTCTGTTAACTTTCTCCAGCTGCTCCTTCAGAAGGTTGGTTTCAGTAGCAAGAGGGTCATCATTCCAAGGCATACATGTAACCTACCACAAGGAGAAAGGATGGCTCACAATGGATGTAACACCCCTTTACACACCTGCTTCAGGACACAGTTCCCAGGTTTGGTTCAAGGGGCAGGATATTCTCAATTCTAAGAATGACTGCTGTCATTCTGGTACTGGCTTTGGTCCTGTCATACTGTTTTCTGGCTGTTGGATTCCCTTCCAAGTCTTCAGCAAGCCCTTTTGGCTAGAGAAGTGCCAGTTCTTGTTTATCAAAACAATGTGGGATACCAGGAGCAAAAAGAAATATGCACTATTGTCTGTGACACACTGACCATCCCTTCCTGGGCCATCGCTCACCTTGTGCCCGTTTTTGTTGGGTTCTCCAGTGATGTAACACGTGAACACCTCAAAGACGCTTTCCTCACCAGTCAGCTCTTCTCCCCACATCTTCAGAAGCTCCTCTCGGGGAGACTTGCTCTTCAGGTAGAAGAGATAATAGTCTTTCAGTTCCCCAAAGGCTGGAGAGGAGGAGTTGCCCCTGTAAGGGGAGCAGACAAAATTAACAAGCCAATGAGGAATAAAAGCTTATTTGGTGGTGCAGGAAGGCAGCCAAACAGGAAGAGAAGCATCCAATGAAATCCACCTAGAGACCAAAAGCCTCAATATCTTGATGCTGTTCTCTCACTTCACTCAAATCCAAGCAACTGCGGACCACTTTTTTAAGAAGCCACCTGTTGGGTCAAGCCCAAAGCACACCCAGGAATACCCACTAATGACAGAGATGAGTGTGGAGCAGGCTTTCCTACCACAGCTCTACTTCAGTGCCATTGCAGGCTGAGAGCTTACCATCGGCCGTTGGGGAAATCGTCCCATTCTTGAGTTCGATAGATGTAACTCTTTGGCCTGGAGGCCCAGAAGATTGGCCGAACATCTTCCACTCTCCTCTTGGGGTGAGCGCTGACTGCCCAGGGCAGAGGCCGTCTGCATGGGAAGAGCAGATGTTAACACAGTTCTGCTGCTGACTTTCCACTAGAAGCTGGAAGACCTTCCCCTTGGGAACTTTCTCTCTGGGGAGAGCAAGTACTAAGGGCTAAGGAGACTTTTGTTTGTCATGAAATCGGACAGAAAAAATCTTTTGCCTTTGTGGAAAATCTTTTCCCACTCAGTTCCCTCACCGAATGCTCAGTAGGTGTCTATTAAATAGTTAAGTACAGGACTGACAGCTGAAATTGGATAGAGGTGAGGGAAAAGCACCATGTGAAGCTATTTTTAACAAGGAAAAACAATTATCTGTTTTCCTTTGCTTCCTCTTGTCTATGCTGAAGCCTGTGGCCTCAGAGAGAAATCCACATTCCCTTTATCAGCTGCACAGAACCCTAGAAATCCACAGCAGGAGCTCACATAGCACCTAGCCCATAAAAGGGGTTGTGACAGACCTCAAAAAACATGTTTCTCTCAAGTATCAGCTCTAAAAGTTTAAGTTTTTAAAGTTCCAGAACAGGCTACTTCAAAGTCACCTGACTAAAATGAATTACTCCTTTAGCTGTCCCCTCTGTTCCTCCCAGCATTTATCAGAGACCTGCAGGAATGCATCTTTCTAAATGCAGAAAGATGCTAAAAAACCAAAAATAATTTAAAAAAACCAAACGGCAGAGGAGAGATGCCAACCCCTCCATTGCTTGAGCCTTCAGTAGATGGGATGGATGGATGTGAAAGAGGAACTATCAGAAGCCAGCATATTCTGCTCACCTTGGGTCTTCCTTCCATATGCCCAGGCGCTTAAGGACTTCGGTAGTAGCCACTTCACGATTGAGGGTGTAAAAGTGGAGCCCATGCACCATGCCACTATCCAACAGCTCCCGACACATGGACACTGCCAGCTCCACCCCGTAGTTCCGGATAGCTGCATCATTGTCCTTGATGGGTTCAATCACATCTTTGATTTCTTGAGGCACTTCCAGCTTGGAGAGCTTCACCAGCTGGCGCAGAGAGTGGTAGCCCTGGATGAAGATGCAGGAGATTTTCATGTTTCCAACATCCCAGTTACACAGGTATTTTATATCAATTTCGTGGCAAGAGATTTAGAATTGGGGCTCCTGGGTTCTACTCCTAGGCCCCGTCTTTAGGATGGTAATGCAGTACTGGTCATGTCACTTTAGGTCATTTCTTCCCATTTCTTTACACAGCATGCTGGCAGTGATGACTAACACCTTAGGCACTGGTAGACCATTGTCCTTTATATCCCTTTCTGCCACGTGGGCACAGAAAGCCTTGTAAACTTATTATTATCTAAAAATATGCCTAAGCATTTAAATTCTTATGCCCAAGAATTTAATTTGGCAAACCACCTACAGATTTATCGTGTTAAGCATTGTCACTTCCCAGAAATCTTGTGGAGGATATTTACAGATCTCTCTCAGGCCCTGACCCACAAACACCTCCTGGATCCTTATTCCCTTCCCCAAACTAGAATTACCGGATTTCACCTGTATGGGGAAGATGCCAGGAATAATGGGGCAGGTGATGCCAATGGCTTGACAGTCCTTCATGAACCTGAGAAAGGTTTCTGCTCGGAAGAAAAGCTGCGTAATGATGAAGTCTGCCCCAGCAAAGACTTTCTCCTTCAGGTGCCTCAGGTCTGCCTCATAGCTCTCTGCTTCAGGATGACCCTTGGGGTAGCCTTTGGAGGATAAAGGAAAACAAAAAGTGAAACCCGCTGGTCAGGACAACACGTTAGAAATTAGAAGGGATCCAATCTGGTTGTGCTGTCACTTACAGCCCAGGTCCAGAGAAGGACTGCTAAGCTGATTTCCCTACCCACAGTCTGCAATGAAAAGCATTTACCTGCAACACAGATGTCAAAGTAATCATCAAATTCATTACGAATGTGCTTAACCAGGTCAACAGCATAGTTGAAGCCATCTACTTCTTCCTCCCACTCCTCACCAGCAGGATCTGAAAGAGAACAAATCCACAGCTCTCCAACTGTTTGTTGGACTCAGATCTGCTACCGCTGTAAAAACCTCTTGCTATCAAAAAGATGACAAGATGAAACCTCCAAGTCCAAGTTTTACCCATGGACTGCTTTTGTCTACCCTTGAGCTGCAAGGACTGCTAACAAAGGGACCAGTTGAAATGCAGTCTCACGTTTAATTCCCACCACAGAAGGAGCCTCTAAATCTCATTTCTCCATTTTTACCCTGGAATTGAACACAACAGCAATAGAACGTCAGAACAAGAGGATTTACCTCCACGCAATGCCATGATATTCTTCAACCCGAGCCGCTTGGCCTTCTGCAGATGCCCCGTGATGTCATCCTTGGTCTGATTGCAGCATGTCATGTGCAGGATGGTCTCCAGGCCACAATAGTTGACTGCAGTGTTGGCAATAATCATGGAAGAGGTTTCTTTGTCAGATCCTGGGTCCCCTGCAGGGTGCCACGTCACATCAATGAAGAGCGGACCACCTGCTCCCATGCGGTCAAACCTGTGGATTTTAGAACCGCATTAGCCTACCAGGTCACCAGCTCCCCTACCTGGGATATCTTACTCACTGCTAGAATGCCAGCAACAAGCAGAGAGAGCTTGGATCCTTTAAGGCTGTATGAGGAGGAGCTTACAATCTCTTTGAAGAAAAGGCAACTTAAGCATTCTTCGCAGAATAAACTTCCTCCCAGCATGTTCTATTAGACTGCTGTGTCTTCTGATACACAGCAAGGCAAGTCCCATCCCTTTCGAGATGGGAGACTATTCTGCAACCTCCTGTTCCCAGCTTACTGTAGAGGCCACAAATATGAAAAGATGGACCAGATCTCTGTTGTGTTCCCAAGTGCGCCTAACAGAAGAAACAGAAACTCTCCTAACTTTTCTCACTCTTGCTCTGGGTTGGAACAGGCCCCTCTATTTAAGGTAAACCTGGCTCTGCCATACAGTAGTTACAAAAAGAGTTACGAAGCTCCCCCTCTCCTCCAGGTGAGTACATGGTGGCTCCTGGGGCTCTCCATGGGGCTCCAGGATAACCTTTAGCTCTGGGGATACCTATCTCGGGTGAAAACTGTAGTCCTCAGTAAGAGAGGCACAAACCATAGTGGCTGGATGATTCTGAAAACAAGTGGGAGTTTCTCTTCCAGAGGCTTGGGCACACTGTCCATTAATTAACATACTCTGCTTTTAATAGGTACTTTTCTTCTCTGTTGTCCCCCAGCACTCTGCTTCAGTCCCAGAGCATGACAGTGGGGTTGCTCCATCAGAGCATGGGAGAGGGGAAACAGTCTGGCCTTCTCAGTAACCCCACCGTGACACTTAACTCTTCAGGGCCTCCAAGGAAGACAAGTTACCTGGTGTCCATTACCCTTCTCAGCAGGAAAGCACAGCCCCATTACCTGCTTCGTCACCTGGAAGGGGAGACAGAGCATGGGGCAGAGCCTGCCTCATTAGCTATTTCCCAGCCCTCCACCAAAAACACTTCATGTCTCCCACCCTGCAGCCCTCACCTGGAGATGAGATTGACAGCGGCATTGGCTGTGCGTGGAGGGAAGAACTCCAAGGAGAACCACTTGTCTCCAGAGTCCTGCCGTCTGCGCATCTTCTCCCGCAGTCGCTCATGACGGTCAGCATCCAGGACAGGGGTGGAGCACCGTGAGCTGTCCTTGGAGCTCTCACTCCCGCTACTGCTGCCACAATCAGACTTGGAGCTGGAACTGGCACTGCAGGTGTGCTGGGTCTCATTGACCATGGTGAGTGCTCTGGAGAAGGGGAACAGAAGGAGCACAGTGGGTACAAGACAGGGGGCAGATCTCAGCAGGCAGCAATTACAACTGAGGTGGGCAGATGATGATGAAAAAGCAGCCTGTGCCAAGACCCAGCATTAATCATTACCAAGCAGTCCCTTTTGCCAGCCCTCAATATAAGCTGTGGTGGGGCATCTGGTAAAAACACAAAAAAAAAGTGTGTGTTTAAGTAGGGCTGAGAGAAATAACACAGCGGATGGCTTCATGCCACTTTGATGTAGCTCTTCTGTGCCTTCTGGGTCAAATTCAGCTCTTGGAAGAGTCAGGTCAACATCACTTTTGCCCTGACTACAACTGAGCAAGCCGTGATACCCATGTGCATCAGGCAAGAGCCTCTTTGATCTTGTGGCCTTGGGCTGCACATGTCAGCAGATTATTTAATTATTATTTTTTCTACAGCAGCTGCTTCTTGGACTGTGTCCATCTTCAAAGTTTCCATTCTGTTTGTGCCCAAAAGGTACTGCTTTATAGTGTAGGTAGGAGAGCAAGTGCTAATGAGCCAAGTACACAAGAATGCACAAGAAAAAATTGAAGGATTCCCCTCTGATCAGGCCATTTCCGCAGATACTGTCCTTTGTTTTGTCTTTGCTGGCATCCGACAGTTGCATTTCTAACTGTTAGCTTTCTTCTACAAGATGCACCATCTCCAGACAACTGTCCCCTGTGCCAATACCACTGCACACACTCAGCTCTTTCCTTTACCAGAGCTGCTGTTCATGTTCCTTTCCTCACTAATCGTAGCTGCTTGGAAACAAGGTCAGCAGAGACTATCCCTTTCTCCCTGCCTCCTGACATGATCAGCTGTGCTCGTTTGACTTCACAGAAACAAAACAGCACTGAAAGACAGCGGTACAAGTAGGTCTATGATGCCCAACTCCACTTAGCACCCAAAAGTGTTCCACCCTATGCCTTTAAAACTAGGTAGTGGTTACAGATAATTAGAGAAGAGCTGCCATAAAATTTGCATCTGCGTTATTTGTTTAAGTAGCTACCAAAACTTAACGTGGTCCCTGGGAAACAGCATGTTGTCTGAGCATGACATAACGTTGGAGCCTGTTTTGGAGGGAAGGTTTGTGTGAGTTCACGCGCACTTTGTCCTTATCATAAACTTTCCAGGTTTAGGTCATCCAAGAAGACTTTGAACTCATCTACTGTTTACATCGAGTTGCCAACCAAGCAAAAACCTTTGGGAGAAAGTCTACTTTTACCACCTGGGGAGCTCTCCAGTTGGCAGGAGATGTGAGAAAGGAGCGCAGACCACCTGCTGCCAAGAGGAACCAGGAGTCTTAAATCTCTTGTGTACCAACACAGCAGGCCATGCTGAAAATCAGCAGCACAGTCCTATTGACAAGTGCAGCAAAAGCAACAGGGTGCACAGTAACAGCCTGAACAAGCTCTCTCAAGGCTTTGCCTGGCATCCACGTGGCACTAATCTGGGAGAATTATCCCAAAGCATACGTTGCTGATCAAGCTAGCAGCAGAAAATCATGTGCAGTCAACTCCCGATCCCTCGCTTCTGGTAAGCAGCCCACAGCACCGTAGGGAAATCAAAGGAACTCCATTTTTCCACTAGGGATTTAAGGATGCACCACAAGGGAAGTGTTCGCATATGAATGTCTCTACAGCATGAGACTTGCTGTTGAGGAAAGCACCTTATCTTACTGGCAATCTTGAACCACAAAGACAGGAGAAAGGCCCCACTTAAAATTCTATCAACAAGCTGAACGTGGAGCAGTTTCCTTACCATCAGATGCCTCAAGGATCTGCTGTCTGAAGCTTGCGGTTATTGCAAAGAGAAAAGAGATTTTCTAAACAACACAACCAGTTGCAAAATAAAACAATCTTAAACACGTGTCAGCTCCGTTGTGTCAGCGCTCCTACGCCTCTGTCTCTACGAAAGCTCAGGTCTGTGGCCCAGTGCGTCCATGCTGATCGGTGTGGATGTGCCTGCTGTGTTTATGTGATGCTGGTGGTGCCCGTTTGCTTTGCTGCAGCGGTGTTTCACCGCTTCCAGGTCAGAACTGACACCCCACATGCATCCTCCAAAGCTTAGTTTTACTCCTCTCCTCCCCCCCGGCTAAACTCGCCTGACAGACCCATGCTTCATATGGGGCACACAAGCCTAGAAAGAACTTGCCAGGGCCTGGCTGCCCCGGGCCATAGCATCGGGTTGGCAGACTGGGAGTTGACAGGGGGCCCAAAGCAGATCTAGCGCCTGCCCGGCGACAGGGCCGGTGGGGAAGGGCCGAGGAGGGGGAGCTACACACCCCGGCTGGCTGCTGGGGGATAAGGGACGCCAGCCGTGCTGGGGGGGTCCCCACTACTGGAGGGGTACAGGTCTCGGGTACCGTCGCCCCGGGGTTGGGGTTAGGCAGGGACCAAGTGGCAGCCCGATCGCTCCTTCACCTCAGCTGAACCCGCTGGGAGCGCGGCTCGGCCCGAAGGCAGACCGGGCGGANCGGCCCGCGCCTCTTTAAGGCCAAGCGGGGTGGAGCGCCTCACGTGGTGCCCGGTGCTTGCCCTTCTCCGACATGGCGCCGTCACCGCCGTTCCCTTCTTGCGCTGACGGGGGCGGGACGAGGCGGTGGGGTGACGCAGGAGCGCGGCGGGTGGGACCGGGAAGGGGCGGTGGCAGTGGTGGAAGATGGCGGGGTGCAGGTCTGGGCTCTGCTGCTGCTGCTGCCCGCGCTGCTGCGGCGAGCGGGAGAGCCGCACCCCCGAGGAGCTGGTACGGCCGCCGCACCGCGCGCGACTCCCGGCCTTGTTGCTGCTGGCGGCGGCCCGACACCGGGCCTCGGCCCGGCCCCGCCGGCTCTGGGCAGCGCCTGAGGGCGGGTGGCTGTGGGAGGCGTTGAGCGTTGCTATAGTACTGGGCCCAGTGTCTCCGTCCTCGGGCCGGGCGCCTCAGGGCCCGGTACCTGAGCGCCTGATCGGCCTGGTGCCTCGGGGTCCCACACCACATGCTTCAGGGCCCTCTACCTCAGCCGGCACCTCAGGGTTTGGTACCGCAGCCAACACTCGGCCTGGTGCCTCAGTACTTTCCTGCTCTTTTGCATCATGTTGGGCCCAGTACCTCAGTTAGTATTGCCAGTGCCTCGGCCTGAGCTGTCCCAGTACCCTAGGGAGGCTTTTCTTTGGCTGGGCCTCATATCCCAGCCCCTGTGGCTGGTGCCTCGGTGTGTGCTGCAGAGCCTTCCAGAGTGGCAGGGGCTCTTCTCCAACTGGTTGGCGTAGGAGAATGCTGTCTGGGCAAGTTTATTGCCCTGTACTTCCCTGTAAACTTTTGCTATAAAGGAAGCTGGGATGTGGGTTTAGTAGTGTGGGGAGCTCCCATATAGAATATATAATGTATTCTTGCTGAGGGGCCGGCTTTAAAGTAAGACCCTGTGCGGTCACCCCAAAGTAAGTGGTGGTCTGGGAATCCATACTCTGACCATAAGCAATAGTGATGTAGGCCTTCCCTGATTTTGGCTTTGCTACCAATGTTCCAGAGTACCTGTACACGCATTCATTCCCCTAATGGTTTTCCTTTCCTATTTCTTTGTTTTGCAGACAATCCTGGGAGAAACTCATGAAGAGGAGGATGAGATCCTTCCACGCAAAGACTATGAGGTGGGATGTTAATTAAGAGCAGCTTTTGAAGTTAATGTGAAAAGAAATGCATCACTAGTTAGTGTTAGAATGAGCAGAAATACCAAGAGCTGCTGTTATTGCAAAGAACTGCTCATCATTATATGTTTCTCTGTGAGTAGAGCTTGAATGTCTGCTGCTCAAGTCAGACTCTTGTTGAGAAAATTTGTTTTCAGAGTCTGCTGCATTATTCCACCTCTTTAATGTGAGATTTACAGGCTCCGGTGGTCTTGTTTCCTCATGACTGTAGAAAGCACCTGTACTACTTGGTCACCATGGCCTGACTGCTTGTCTCTGGTGTCATGCTGGCTCAACAGCAGATCTTCCCATCTGTCGGATCCTGCTGCTTACAGGACAATTTTGCTTTTTGCATGACTGTGTGGTGGCCCTTCACTGTTTAGAGCAATTGCTGTCAGCGTGGGTGTCACCAGTTTAGCCTGTTAGTGCTTGGCTTGAGAAGGTGAAGTTGGTGTAGGTAGAAGCTAGTCGTACTTTGTGAGTAGGACTGGGTAACTCTATATTGCTTGTAACTCTGTGCTGTGATAAGCTTAAGAATTGATGCATTCATCTGGAGAGGAATTCCTATTCCTGTTATAGAGAGAGGTTAAATATAAAGATTGAATGTTAATCCCTGCACTGTCAAATTGGAGTCACTTAAAGAAGTGAAGTCTAAATTTGTACAATGTGGCTTCTTTAAATTAAAGTTGTATTAATCAGTCATGTTCCTGTTTGGTTCCCTGTCTGTCTTAGCTTGGGCAGTGAAATTGGTCTGTTCTTTCACTTCCTGATTATTAGGGTCTGGCTCTGCTGGAAATATTTAAGGTTTTTGGAGGAGTTTTTTTCTCCTACTGTTGTTTGCAAAACCTACTGTGGGGGTGGGTAGTAATGACTTTCGTAATCTTTAACGAGGTCTTCTGTCTGTAGTTTTTTTGCACAATCTGTTGCAGCTGCTTCTCTTAAATTGACCTTTTGGCATTCTTTCAGAGCTTGGATTATGATCGTTGTATCAATGACCCATACTTGGAAGTTTTGGAGAGCATGGACAACAAGGTAGGACCTTGTTCTTTCTTCTTCAGTAGCTTGAGAGTTAAAACTGTGGAAATTGCCCAGAGAAGTTTGTCCAGGGGAGTTGTGGACACTCCATCATTGGAAGTGTTCAGAGCCAGGTTGGATGGGGCTTTGAGCAGTCTGATCAATTGAAATGCTTCTGTGCCCATGGCAGGGGGTTGGATTAGATTTTCTTTAAAGGTCCCTACCAACCCAAACCATTCTGTGATTCCAAATATTCTCCACTGGGAAGTTTTCTGGTTGTTTTTTTTTTTTCTTTATGAAAGAAATTCTTTGTGCTCAACTGGTTTCTCTTTGAAAAGAAAAAAAAAATGAAAAGGTATGGAGATTATGTCTCTCAGCATCTGTTTTGATCCTCAGGTTTAAAGAGAGATGTTCAGCACTTTCAGTTCCCTATTTTCAGTTTGCTGTTGTCACCGTCTTCTGTGGATTTATCACTCTAGCTGTAATTGAGCTGTGGAGCCCCAAACCACCTTTCTCTGATCCCCATTTACTCTTCCTAAACAGAAAGCCCAGAGACACGAAGCAGTGAAGTGGGTGCTGGTTTTTGCAATTGGAGTCTGCACAGGACTGGTAAGGGCTGAGCTGTTTGGGTAATGAGGAGATTTCAGGAGGCTAACCAGGAGTAATTTAGAAGTCAATGGCCGAGGAGTGGAAAGCTTAGTAACTGAAGTTGTCTTTTGGGAATTATAGCATAGTTATTGCTATATTATTTTCCAGGAAACCTTTTTTTTTTTTTTTTCTTTTGGATCTTGCTGTGCTTTTCTTGGTAAAGTATTCTAGCAAATGCTTTAATTCTGCATACAGGAATACTTGTCCAAAGTGAGCACTTAATAAAAAAGGATGCGGATTTACAGTTGAGCTGTATTTTATGTTTGGCATTACTAGCTTCACTGCAGGTGCTTTCTAGAATGTTTGAAAATTAGCTTTGCTGACTCTAGGCCTCAGTTAAACACCAGCTTTCTTCTGTACCCTGAAGTATGTGGTGGGTGTTAAAAATGCTGCCAGATTAGGACTCTGAAATGCATTGCTTCAGGAATAATTCTGGGATGGATCTGTCCCAGGGAGAGCAAGAGAGGCAGCAAATCTGAGCTTCTGAAGTTACTTTACTCTGAACAACACTTCTTTTGCCTCTGTCCTCCCACGTGTGCATACTTCTTGGTAGAACTTACTAGAAGGTGGTCTTTTTTACTTAGGTGTAGTAATTTCTGATGGCCGATCTGTCTTCTTTTTCATAGGTGGGCCTCTTTGTGGATTTCTTTGTGCGACTCTTCACCCAGCTCAAGTTCCGGGTGGTTCAAAGCTGTATCTTTTACCCACTGTACAGGTTCCTGTTAGACTCAAGTGACCTTTTGCTTTCTGTTGCCATGTTTTGCTCAGAACAGCTGACTCTTAGACTTCTGCTATCAGTCATGTTGTTGATTAATCAAATTTTCAACTTGCCTATGCAATTTAGCCCTTGAAACCAAGAAATGGTTCCAGCATCATGTATGTAGGCAGAGGCTAATCCCTGAAAGAATGAGTGGTTCCCCCTTCTTTGTAACTCAGTCTTGAGCTCTGAAAAGGAAGCCTGGCTTCCTGATGGGTTGGGTCAGATGCCCTGGCTAGATAAGGAAGTGCAGGCTCAGATCTTGATGCCAGTGGGAACCCCCAGACAGTACCAAATGATTGTGTATCGGTGGCAGGGAATGCTGTTGTTTTCCTTGACAGCCCCTGCAGCGGTTGAAGAATGCACTGAGAAAGGCTGTCTTGCCTTGTCCTTGCTGGAGCTGCTGGGGTTCAACCTCACCTTTGTTTTTCTTGCCAGTCTTCTGGTCCTGATCCAAGTAAGACCTAGGTCCTTCTTACACAGCCTCCCTTTGCTCTCACACAGGTCCTGGGTAAGAAGTGTCTTTCTGCCCCAAGATGTTAAACTAGCTTCACAATACTAATTGATTCAGCTAAGTGGGGTCTCTGACTCATTTAGTATGCTCTCTGATGAGGTATCATTGGTCAGCTATGAAATTGATGCAGCACAGCCTCACTGTTTCTTTTCTGCAGCCTGTAGCAGCTGGATCAGGAATTCCTGAAATTAAGTGCTACCTCAATGGTGTGAAGGTTCCAGGTGTTGTGCGTCTCCGGACAGTGGTGTGCAAAGCTATGGGAGTGCTCTTCAGTGTGGCAGGAGGTAAGAAGGACTGTGGTGTGTTGATCTTGTTGGTGTAAGGAATCACTGAAGGGTGAGAAATGGTGTCCCTGCTCTACATGAGGCACAAAAGGCTTCTGCTGTCTTTCCAGTAAAATGATTTTGATGGGCTGGAGCAGAGTGATGAGCCCTGAATGCATATGTACATTAGCAAATAGACAGAAGGATCAGGGCTATTGGGGGAACAGTTATTTTTCTGGGTAGGTTAGTCAGAAGTTGCTCTTTGTGGCTCCAAGAGGGAGACCTGAAAATTCTCCAGAACACATTGTCTGGAGCAGCCAAAAGGAGGCTATGTTCTAGGCAGTGGGGCAGAATAACTCAAAAAGTTCAGAGAGCACGTAACAGCAGTTTTTAAATGGTTCAACCACTTGGAGTGCCAAGTTTGTGCAAATCTTCACACACATCTGTAGGGTTGAGGGGCCAAGGGTCAGCACCTTCCCTTATCTTGAAGGGAGAGGGAAGAGCTGCAGGCTTGGCACAGGGGACTGTGCTGTGGCATGGGAGTGGTGAGCTGACCTCTCCTGGCATTGTCAGCAAGGGAGAGAGCTGGGGAGGAATGTGCTGCCTCATCACTCTTGTTTTTCCAGGTCTTTTTGTCGGGAAGGAGGGTCCAATGATTCACAGTGGTGCTGTTGTGGGTGCAGGTTTGCCACAGGTTAGTGCTGACCTGGCTCACTGGCCTGGTAACACCACTGCTTTATAACAGTACTGTGAGGAGTATGTTTTCATCACCTATGTTTCTAATTCTTTACTTTGTTTGTAGTTCCAGAGCATCTCTTTGAGGAAGATCCAGTTTAACTTTCCCTATTTCCGCAGTGACAGGTACTGTAGTGATGTGGAGGAGGGGAGAGGATGATGAGTGAGCAGGCTTCCTTGCGAGAAGGGTGTTGAGCTGGGATGAATCAGTCGATCAGTTCTTGATTTTTCTCTCTAGTGTCCTGCAGTTTCATTCTGCACCAAGACAACACTGAGACTTGACTCTTCCATGCTGCTGTGCTCTAGTCTCTGTGTTCATTCATGTTGCCTTGTGCTACTTAAAGGATTTAAATAAGTAGAGATTTGTTAAGTTGAACGGTTAAATGGCTTCATTCTTGGGACCAAGCTCAATTAATCACCCCTTATGACCAAGAGAGAAGGCTGGTTCACCTGAATGTGAACAAAATCTTGTTTACCTTACGTTATCTCTCTGTAATTCCTTCAAGTGATGCTGGAGCCACACAGTTCAGCATGATTCCTCATATACCGGGCCGTTGTGTAGTGCCAGAGTTTTTTCTGTATTGGTGCTCTCAAGAAAGAGCATGATGCTGCAATGACTTAGTGAATAAAAGGTGTTGCCTGCCATGGCCAGCACTTCCACCAGCTATTTCTTACTCTCTTGTATCCCTGGGATATATCCATAAATGGGAATGGTCTCTTACTTTGCAGAACCCAAGCACTTCCAGAGCTCTGCTTTGCTAAACTGAGATTGTTTTCCTCTTCGTTTCAGGGATAAAAGGGATTTTGTATCTGCTGGAGCTGCTGCAGGGGTTGCAGCTGCCTTTGGAGCCCCAATTGGGGGCACTCTTTTCAGCTTGGAGGAAGGTTCCTCCTTTTGGAACCAGGGTCTTACATGGAAAGTGGTGAGTACTGACTCTGGCTCTTTCTTTCTCTGCCTTGAGCTACACCTTTGGGAGGGCTTGTGTGCGAGGGCATCCAGATTATCCTGTGTCTCCTAAGATGTCCTGGCAGGAGAGAGATTGACTGCTCTGAGTGCTCCAGAATTGCTACACATGAAGAGCAGAGATGAGTCTGGTACTATCTGGAGCTATGGGGCAGCTCTGCAGGCAGCATAATTACTGTAGCTGGGAGAAGACTTTTGTGCCTGGGTTCTTTGCAGTCCAGCCCTTTGGGAGCAGACAGTGGGGAGGTGCTGGATTTCTTTCTGCTTTTTCCCTGCCTTGGGGAGCTGTATTGCAGCAATGCCACATGCCATCAGGTTGCTGATTTCTCTGCCTCTAAGACCTACTTTCACAAAGTGGACAGTATTTTAAAAATTTATTGAATTTAATTATTTTTTTTGCATTTTTTTATGCCAAATGTCCTGTTGATGGGATTCAGTTCGTCTACTCTTTCTCAGTGGGGATAAGAGGAGCCAGGGGATTTGCCAATATAGCAACTCTCAGAGCCAGTGAAGAATTCAATTCCATCTCTGAACAAACTGTGTTAGTGTCTTGGAATTGATTTGCAACTGCAAGTTAGCATCTTTGACACACACCCCTCCCCCCAAGCTTTTGCTCCAAGAATTACTTAGTGAAATTCCTAATTTCATGTGCAGGAAGCCAAATCAGATGATTATAGTAGTCCATTCTAACCCATTCTGCTTTTGCAGCAGTGAATGGGTGTTAATCCTCAGTGGGACTATTTTCTTAAAGCCTGAGAAAGCTCAGATTTCCTTCCCCAGGCCTACGTCTCAAGGAAGAGCTGACTGCCAGTTTTAAGTGAGGGAGTGCTTATTTCTTCCTTTTTGTTTTTACCTCCTCAGCTTTTCTGTTCCATGGCTGCCACCTTCACCCTGAATTTCTTCCGCTCTGGGATTCAGTTTGGAAGTTGGGGATCTTTCCAGCTCCCTGGGCTGCTGAACTTCGGAGAGTTTAAGGCAAGATTTAGTGCTGTTATTTCCCCCTGAACCCAGTCTCTTTTCAGTTCAGTGTTTCTGGGGGTTTTTTTGATACATATGTGTATTTCAGGGAAGGGCGGCTGATATTTAGCTGCAATATGTTCATAGCCTAAGATGGAATTGTTCCCCTTTGGTCATAGCTGCTGAAGGTCTTCTGCTGTGGAGACAGAAGCTTTGGTAGGCAATTACAGCAACTACTATGATGCTTTGTTTTTTTTTTTAATGCTTTTCTGCATCTAGTGCTCTGAGTCTGATAAGAAATGCCACCTCTGGACAGCTGTGGACTTGGGCTTCTTCATTCTGATGGGGATTGTAGGAGGCCTTCTCGGAGCCACCTTCAACTGCCTGAACAAGAGACTTGCAAAGTACCGCATGCGGAACGTGCATCCCAAGCCAAAGCTGGTCAGGTATTAGTGCTTTTTTGAGTTTGGGCAGGAATTTTCTTGTTTTTGTTCAGTGTCCCAAAGCAAAAGCATCAATCTAGAAGACACAATGAGAGGGACTGGAAGAAATCCCAGACCTGTTGTTTTTGCAGTCACAAAAAGAAGCGTCCACAGAACTTAAAAGTGAACACCAGAAAGCAGATGTTACAGTCCCTCCGCATTTTGGTTATTACTCTGGTGGTACAGGGAGCTGCAATCCCCCTTACAAGGGCTATGAAGGGAGCTCTTTATTATAAAGGCTATAACTGAACAAACCAGAGCTTTGTTTCCATGCAGGACTTTTTTTATATCTTGTCAAAATGGATGTGGAAATAATAGCTGATCCCACTCTTTTTTTTTTTTTCTCTTTTTTAAAATTGTCTTGGTTAATTAAATCCCCAGCTGAGCTAATATCTGTGCTATTTAGAGGGGGATGTTGCCATCTAATTCTGGAAAAAAAGCTGTTTGTTTGCTCTGGGTAATTCCTAAATAAGAAGCCCAGATTTCAAAAAAAAAAAAAGGCAACTGTATTTCAGCAGTTGGAAAAGAGGTATGAGAGACTATGCATCAACCTGTCCAGTCCTGTCTAGACTTTTCCCCTGTGAGGATCTACAGAACATTGTTTCCATGTGAACAGCCTCATCGCTGAACTCTTCCCTGCAGCTTTTTATACGTGACACTTATGTGCTTTGTGGGCAAAAATAGCTCCTTTTTGGGGCAGGCAATTAAGAATGGGAGTTAATGCAATCCCTGGCAGCCAAGTCGTAATTCAGCTTGACTTCCAGGGTCTCCTGCTTCTGATATTAAGCTGTGGTGACTGCTTGTTCTTGCAACTTTATCAAAGTCCTGTGCAAAGCTGGGACTGTGTTACAGGGCTGAGCGTGGCGTCAGTGTATGGTTTCTGTTGTGTACCTGCAGAGTCTTGGAGAGCCTGTTGGTGTCGTTGACTACCACGGTCGTGGTCTTTGTAGCCTCCATGGTTCTGGGGGAATGCCGGCAGATGTCTTCCACCAGTCATAGTGGCAATGACACTCTGAGCCTGCAGGTGAGGGATCTTATGTGAATATTTTATGTCCCTGTTGTGGTGTTCACCCTCCAGAGAAGCACAGGCCCATAACGAGCTTTTGACAGCAGGCAGTGCAGAACAGGACTTCAGTGAAAGCCTACTTACAGTTGCAGGAGCTTAGGATAATAATGAAAGCTGCCCTTTCTGCTTTCATACTTTGGCAAAGCAGCTCAGGCTGTGAATCAGGGAGTCCATTGATGTTGCAGGCCACATCTCTGCTATTGATGTTTGGTCTGAACTTCCCAAAATGTGGGCTGATAGCCCTGTACAAGAGGGTTACTCCCATTCTGCACAAAAGCTAGTGTAGGAGCGAGTGGATTTTAACTGTTCATGTCTTCGGTGTCCTGCATTTAGGGTATGTCAGAGGATGTGAATTCAAGCATCAAAACCTTTTTCTGCCCAAATGAAACCTACAATGACATGGCCACGCTCTTCTTCAACCCTCAGGAGTCAGCTATCTTGCAGCTCTTCCACCAGGATGGTAAGTAGCTCTGAGAGAGTGTCTCATTCCACGTTTAGGCTTCAGAGCTTCATCTTGTATGAAACACTCTTGTTTCAAGCACAAGGCTAAGAGCATCTCCAGACCTTCATGGCTCTGGGGGACTGCTAGTACAACAGGTGAAAACCTCCTCCACAGGAAGAAAGGCCTTTTCCTCTCTTTCTCACTTACTCATTGCCTTCATGTGTGTTTGGACTGGGACACTAAGTAACTGATGTGAGATGAGATGGCTGTGAGCTGAGGGGTGGATGGTGCAAGACTACAGTCTTTGTTAGACAGACCTGTGCCCCTTTAGTCATGACTCTTCTTGTGTTGCAGGTACTTTCAGCCCAGTCACACTGTCCTTGTTCTTCCTTCTCTATTTCTTACTCTCCTGCTGGACATACGGGATCTCTGTGCCCAGTGGTCTTTTTGTACCATCACTGCTTTGTGGGGCTGCCTTCGGACGCCTGGTCGCCAACCTCCTTAAAAGGTGCATTGAGTGTGTGTATGTGTGAGGGATGTGCTGAGCTTTCAAGTCAGGTTCTTCTAATCTCAGAGCTCTGTGTTTTTGCTCTAGCTACATCGGCCTGGATCACATCTACTCAGGAACCTTTGCACTGATTGGGGCAGCAGCATTCCTGGGAGGAGTGGTCCGCATGACAATTAGCCTGACTGTCATCCTAATTGAATCTACCAATGAGATCACCTATGGGCTCCCAATAATGATCACCCTCATGGTGAGTGCAGGTCTTAGCTCAGGCTTATTGCAGACTGCTTGAACGTGTGCTGGCCCCAAATCTGTGTTCCTTCCAGGACTATGATTAGCCAGGGAGTCTTGTACTTGGAACAGCAACTCAGATGACCTTCCGTTTGCTCTGCAGGTAGCCAAATGGACAGGAGACTTTTTCAATAAAGGCATCTATGACATCCATGTGAACTTGCGAGGAGTGCCTCTTCTGGAGTGGGAAACAGAGGTGGAAATGGACAAGTAAGGCTGCTCCTCTTGACAGGGCTGAGAGTTAGAGTTTGTGGTGAAGTTCTTGCCCGGAAAAGAATGCTGTAATGGGAGGAAATGATACTTCATCTCCAATGAATCTGGCGGCTCTGAGGAACAGCTGTGAGGAAGACTGGTGTGGGAAGAGTTGGGAGTTGTTCATCAGGCCTGCAGCAGGAGAGAGGAGGGGTGGACGGGTGGATATCTGAGGAGCAAATTTGTGAGGTTCAGAAAGGATTCTGTGCAAACATTCCACTGGATTTTACTTCTTGCAGAATTTCATCTTCTGCTCACCTGTCATCTTTTCCCAGTAGTGTTTAAACACTTATGTTATAAATTGGAACATTTTTCCTTGCCTATACTGCACCACTGATGCAATGCTAGGTTTAAAAACAAAATAAAAAATTGTGCCAGCACCATTAATAACACAGTGAAGGTGAGCACACAGGTACAAGGAGCTGGCAGAATAAACTGCTGCAGACTCCTTCAGGATCTCATTTTGGGATGGGTTTGTTTCCTCATTTGTCCATCAGCGGCCTTCTGTTGCTGACATTTGACACAGGCAGCAATCTTGGATTTCTCTTCCCTCAGACTACGAGCCAGTGACATCATGGAACCCAACTTGACATATGTCTACCCACACACCAGGATCCAGTCCCTTGTTAGCATCCTGCGCACAACTGTCCATCATGCCTTCCCCGTAGTGACGGAGAATCGGGGCAATGAGAGGGAGTTCATGAAGGGAAATCAACTGATAAGTAACAACATCAAGTTCAAGGTAAGGAGTCGCGTGTTTGATAAGTTGAAGGGTAAAGACCTTTATTTTGTAGGTGGAATGCCCTTTCTTCTATTATCTAGGTGTTAGTGCATAATTCAGGTCAGAGATAAGCACCTGCTGCAACAGAAGATTTTCAAGGACTCAATTTCATTCCATTCTCTGGGTTATGAGAAGAAGAGTGGGCTGTATTCACAGGCACAAAAATTAAAAGGACTAAGTAACCTGTTTAGGATAGACATGCAAAAGGTTTGGATTTGGCCCTGTAGTATTGAACCCACCACTGGGATCAGTACTAGGTGCCTAAAGGCTGCTCTCCTCTCTAGGAGGGGCAGTGGGGCAGATACTTCAGTCTCTTGGGAGACTTAAAACTTAAGGTCAGAATGAATAATAAATGTGCTTGTGACATACTTGTGCTCTAGCAAAAAAGGGTGTCTGAGTTCCTAAATGCCAGTTTCTCTGTCCGGGGAGAGTACAGTCTGCTGTTACAAGTACTGCAGCAACACTAAGGAACACTTCGTTTTGGTGACATAAAGCTATGATCAAATAGTTCATAGTCACTCTTGCATGACGCCCTGCTTGGTGGGTATCTGAAAACTGTTTGTTGTATCCAGAAATCCAGCATCCTCACCCGAGCTGGAGAGCAGCGCAAGCGTAGCCAGTCCATGAAATCCTACCCTTCAAGTGAGTTGCGAAACATGTGTGATGAGCACATAGCAACAGAGGAGCCACCAGAAAAGGAGGATCTGCTGCAGCAGATGCTAGAGAGAAGGTGAGATCCTAGATGTGTTATGATGCTTCTTACAGTCCCTCTCACTCCATACATCAGAGGAGACACTGCTGGCACCCTCATTTTAGAAGTGACTTGTCAGGTCTCATCAGCCAGTGCTGGGGCTCACACCAGTGACTGAGTTCCTAGGCTCATGGCTTGATGATGTCCAATCTGTTAATTTAAATTTCCTTCAAACACCTATCCGGAAGTATTTCCTGGAGAGGAAATATCTTTGCTGTAGAAGTTGATGCCCTCTTGTTTGCAAAAACCTGAGGGTTCTGCAAAGCTCAACAATGATTTGGTGCCATAGAACTGATACCACCTTTCTGGTAAATGGGCTGAGTCACCAGGCTTGTATTGCAGTTACTTCCAAGCAGAAGCCCAATCTAGTGCATCAGTTTCTAACCTAGACGTGGTGACTCTTATGAGTGGAGTCCTGACCCTGATGTTTCACCAAATGCTTCAGCTGTTATTATAATCTGAATAATTTGGCACTGAAAATTCCTTTAGTAGCAAGTGATTTGAACTTGAGGGTTAGGAGACTGTGTCCATTCTGCTGCTGTTGTCGTACTGTGCCCACACAGTGGCTCTTGACCCCTCTGCTATTTTGTTTGGTGAAGAAAAGCCTTGTCTAGCAAGAGTCCCTGACGTGTTCAGAAGGCTGAAAGAGCTGAAATAGCTGTGGTTTTGGAGACAGGGGTATGTCTCTCTCTTAAGTTTGTGCAACTTACAACTTGTTAAATCTGTCACAGATACACACCCTACCCCAACCTATACCCTGACCAGTCTCCCAGTGAAGAGTGGACCATGGAGGAACGCTTCAGACCTTTGACTTTCCATGGCTTGATCTTGCGCTCACAGCTCGTCACCCTCCTTGTGAGGGGTGTTTGTTACTCCGAAAGCCAGTCGGTGAGTCTTCCTAATGAGGAATTGTAGCAGAGATTCTCCTTCCCTCTAGGCTGAGAAGGTTGGGAACAGTATTTATGGGCTGCCAAAAAGAATCTTATCTATTGTTACACTCTAAGGAATCCATCTGTGTTTTAAAAGCTGCAGATGGGTAATATGAATTCTCCCTTGCAGCTCTAAAATAAAGAGAATTTAATTTCTATGTAAGCAGCCCCAGAAAAACAGTACAGCTACTGTTTCAAAAATAAACCAACAGACCCATTTGTTGCATAAAGGTGCAGTCCTATCAGAACAAGGAAACGGAGGGCAGATGTTAGATACAAACAGAGCAAACAGCAGTGTGTATTGTGTGGGTTTTGTTGTTGTGTGCCAAGGTCTTACCAGGAGAGTGTAAGCTGTGTCACTGAGATCAGTAAAAGGGCTTGTTTGAGGCCCATCGCTCACAAAGCTGGTTGGTTGCTGCCCTCCAGTGTCGAGCGTAGACCTGTCAGAGGCTGCAGAGTAGATCTGGTGTTCTCTCAGCTGAACGCCTGGATAGGTTTGGGCTTGCCCTGCTGCGTTCTGAGATGAGCTGCTAGGGGTATCTCTGCAGAAGTTGTAACTGCAGGCATGGGAGGAGAAGGAGATCTGGGTGAGTGAGTGAGTGAGTGGGAGGCATCATTTGCTGTGCTGATTGCAGCCCATGTACCATATGGGATGGTGACACATCGTGTCCTAATTGCAGAGTGCAAGTCAGCCTCGTCTGTCCTATGCCGAGATGTCAGAGGATTATCCCCGTTACCCAGATATCCATGACCTGGACCTCACATTGCTGAACCCTCGCATGATAGTGGTAAGAGGCTCTGCAGTCTGACAGTGTTGCCTGATATATGTTTAGGACTGTCCTGAGCCTTTAAAAAAGGCCAAGAACATGTTTAAGTCCACCCTGGGGTGTCATAACCAACATCTTGTACTTCTCATGTATTCAGTCAGCCTTGTCTGCGTGTGGAAATCAATCCTCATACCTGCTATGAAGTACCATTGCACACAGGTGCTTTACTTTTGGATCAAGATGTTGTCTGTCTAGTTTAACTTCCTTCTAGATTAGACTCCTGCCTGAGTGAGATCAAACAGGCAAACTGCTGATATCTCTTTGGAACTCTGTGCTGGCAGGTTGGTCAGTGGCAAGCCTGTCATTGTCTTTGTGACAGGAAGGTTGCTGTGTAGGCCATAGGGCTTTTTTTTAATATACATTCTTATTTTCATGGACCTGCACGTATCCTGCTTCAAGGTTTCTGCAGCATTGGGCTTCTAAGATCATGTGTTGCAGTGTTCAAACAAACTGTGGCAAATTGAGGTTCCTGAAATAGTTTCATATTTGTGGAGAAATAGAAAATGCCCAGGGTGCAATACCCTGTCCAGAGATCCGTGCGTTGGAGAAGTTGTAGGAAGTGCTTGTTATTACAGTGATTCCCAGAGACAGTAAAAATGTGTCTTGTAAATAATGTAATTGTTTTTCTTTCTCAGGATGTCACCCCATACATGAACCCGTCACCCTTTGCTGTCTCTCCAAACACTCATGTGTCACAAGTCTTCAACCTGTTCAGGACAATGGGACTCAGACATTTACCGGTTGTGAACGCAGTTGGAGAGGTGAGTCCTTATCTCCTTTTTTTCTTGGCTGACCAAGGGAGCCACTGTGGTTTTTGCAATGCTTTCCAACTTTGGGAGAATTGAGAGATCTTTTAACATCAAATAAAGATGCTTAAAGAGATCAGAATTAAGGCCCTGAAGCACTGTTAATTACTGTGACTTTGTTAGCATCTTTTGTGTCCAAGCCTGCTTCCCGCTTTCCCCGCAAAGGGCAGGATATGCGGTCTCTCTCCTGTCTCAGCTTGGCAGCATGTGGAAGCTCTTACTGTCTTGTATCTGTTGAGAGGCCTTGAGCTCATTGGAGGCCGCTAATTTGGGTTCCTCTATGATAGCTTTATTCAAGGCCAAGAGCAGATTTTCCTGTGTGTTGGGGCAGGAGGTTTTCCAGCTGGAAGGGAGCTTGCATTCTGTTGCTACTCATGGGAGCAGCAAAATAAAGGAGGCTTTGAATGGTTTGTGCTTGGTTTACTGTACTTGTGTGTGTACTCTTTGCCATCTACAATGCTTGGGAGTAGTCAGTAGATGTCAGTAACTTCCTACAAACACCATGAGAAGCCTTTTTCCTTAGGTTGGACTGGTCTGTCCCTATAAAACAGCAGTGCTTTCTCTGCCTCTTGGGGTTACTAATAGCTACTCTGCAGAGCCTGTTGGTTGAAAACAAGAGATGCTGACTCATTCCATATTTAGTACAAGATGCTCTTGCAGTACTAGAGAGCAGTCTAGCTCTAAACTCGTCTAACGTATAAAATCTCTGAGGTGTTTTATCAGCTGAAACGTGTGGTTGGACTGTTATCCCAGTAGGCCGGGAGAAGGGTCCCTTTTGTGACCTGCCAGCCTAGTGATGGCCAGTGTGCAGTCCCTGCTTAGCTGGTCTTTATCATTTCTCTGTTTTGGTCTTTAGAGCTTCCTAGAACGTATCTGATACAAGCTATCTGCAGTCATGTCATGCAGCATACCAGAAGTGCTCAGCTTTGTTATTTCCAATTACAGTTTTCATTTTTCCAAAGGATTTAGTTACATTCATACACTGTCTAACATCAACAGGATTTCCCTTCCTTGGCAGGGGTAACTGCTGCTGTGTGCAGACACGATAACAGCGGTTAAGCTGTTCATTTGGGTGTACTTAAAATAGTGTCTTGCCTTTAGCTAAGTGGTGGGGGAGGGAGGGGTGTTGTTTTGGCAAGATTTGAACTTGAACCCGCTTTAATTCAATGTTGGTCAAGAACCGCTTGCAGGTTCCGTCTCTTTTTGGGGGTTGGAAAGAACAGCTCTACCATGCACGTCTCTTAGTGGCACATCTATGATATTGACTTGTATCTTTTTTTCCTCTTTTCTTCCTCTTTAAGATTGTTGGGATAATCACTCGGCACAACCTGACCCACGAATTTCTGCAGGCAAGACTGAGACAACACTATCAGACCATTTGATGCCCCTGCCCACCCTGCCCCACTGTCGTGTGGCTACCTCCCTCTTCCAAGCCTGCACACGCGCTCGCATTCTGCTTGGACCCCACAAGGCCCAAGACTTGCCGTTTGGCTTCTCACATGCAAATCAAGCCTGGGGAGCTGGAAAACATCTTGCTAGCCAGAGAATTAGAGGAGCTGCGTGAGCCCAGAGCTATTGATGGGTCTCAGGCACTTGGGTTGACCACTCTTGATCCAGGTTTTTACTCCTCCTGTGCCCCAGTTATCTCCTTTCATCAGATGTTGTCCTGACACCGTATGTTCTGCTATTTTGGTTTGGTTTGGTTTTTTTAATGGTTGGAAAAAAGAACCATCTAGTTCCACTGTGTCCTGTGCAGAGAACTGCAGCATCTTTTCCCTCTCCTCCTGTATATCTCCCTTGTTCCTGCAACTGTTGCCTTACTTGTGTGAGAAGGGGGTCACTATCAAGGCTGAGAGGAGATACTGAAGTCTGCAGTTATCAAACAGCTGCTCTGGAGGATGGCTTTTCTCAAAAGCAGCATTAAAAACCAGCTTTTTGGAAATAGACCTCTGTTTGCGGGTGCTCCCGTTTGCCCATGTTGTCCTCAAACCAGGACATGTGTTTTTCCTCTCTGGCTTCATTTATTCCCAATTTCTCTCTTCCTTTCATGGGGAAGTGTCCCTGCTGTGATGTTTTTGACAGCAGCTGACATTTGAGAGCAGCTCAGCAAATCAGGAGTTCAGAATAGTTCAATTCCAGTTACTGTTTGGGATTATAAATATTTAATACATTTGCAGAGCATCTCAGAGAAGGGAGATCTTTTCCCTGTTAGCTGTTGCTATTATCTCCCTGAAGGGACTCTTCTAAGGCACTTTGTGGCACTCCACTTTGTCACTACCCTGACACTCCCGCATTTCTTGGCATTTGTAGGCACTTTGTCCTTGAACAGTGAAAGCCTGGGACGCATTTCCAGAGAGACCAGGGAACTTTGTGTCCTCAGAGCACAGCGAAATGTTCCTTTCTGGAGGCAAATAGAACTGATGCTCTGTCTCTGGACTTGGTTGCATTATCTCTGTGTCATGAGAGGAGCTGGTGTAACTTCAGGCTGCCATAAAGGAGGGATTCTTGGTGCTAGTGACAAACAGACAGGATTTGCTGCAGGGTGATAAGTGGGGCTGTCTGTGCTCTAAAAATGCCTGGGATAATGTTTGCAGTTGCAACAGCCAAATATCTCTAAGGGTAAAATCAGCACTGAGAAGCCAGTTGCAGCCAGTTCACTGCTTTAGCAGGTACCATCCTGGCCAGCACCTGTATTGTTCCAGCAGGCACCTGCCCTCTTAAGTTTTGCATAGAGATAACCCTCCGTGGGAAGCCAGCATTGTGCCTGCAGGGGCTGCAGAGCTGATTGGCTTGATAAAGCACAGAGCATTCTCTCAGCCAAGAGACTGGGCCAAGTAATATGGGAAATGTATCCCAGAAAAGCTTCTACACAGCCTCTGAGCACTCTGGTTAACCTGTTGTCTGCCATAAAGAGCTAGCTAGATGAGAGTTGTGCTGGAAGGAAATCAGGCATTATTGTATTTTCTGAATTCAGGAAGTTATCTATGCTGAGGATTTCCTCTGCTAAGCCTGAAGAAGTTCTGCCCTTTCCTTACATGAGTCAAAATACTAAATCTGTTAAAACAGCCTCTTTGACTTTGTGGAACCTGATTGTTCAGGGCACTGCTCTGCAAACTGCTGGCTGCTGAGCCCCGCTACAGTTAGGATTCAGAGGAGATTTTGTGCCCCAGACACCAGCCAGGGTCTTTGTGTAGGGCTCTTGAAGTCTCTGGAACTCTTTGATGTTCGTGGAGTCTTTACAATGCAGATAGTCGATAGACAGATGTATCCTCTGGCTGTGCTTGCAATAAAGACAGGCTATTGAATTTTGTCCAATCCATGAGGAAAACTTGGTCTTGACTTGCAAGTTGTTTCCCTGTAAGTGGTGTAAGGATGCTCTCTCTGCGTAGTCTCTGCAGATCATTTCTAAAATGCTTGTGTTCCCTGAGCTCTGGTCTTGCACTGAGCTACCCCAGGAAACTTCCAGCATCCTTTTGCGCTCTCTGAAGCTGGACTGTAGGTCTGAAATATGCTTCTGTTAACTTACCTTTCATTCAAAGCACATGTGCTTGTGGGCAGTCAGAAATCACAGGAATCCTGTTTTGATGGGATTTCAGATCACTCTAATGTGGAATTAGCAATCCCATACTGTCAGAGCACCTGTCAAGAATGCCCAGCATCTCTCCACGACAGATCTTTTTCCTTTTGCTCATGTTGAGTGATTGTTTGTGGAAGGTTCCTTCTCTTCCTGCACATGAATAGGGGTCCTTAGATTGTTTGCCTTGAGCTAGTCGTGTCCTGTTTTTATTTCTGTACACAAACTGCAGCAGCCTATCTGCAGGATGTCTTGTCATTGCTACTGAGGCCTGGGGTTAGGCAATCCAGACAAGACAGGTTGCAAAATCTGGTCAAGGTTTGTCTGAGCACCAGCTGTGCTTCCCCATGAAAAGACCACTTGCTTTCAGCCAGCTGTCAGCACTCTGCTCTTCCTATGCATCTATCTTACTTAAAAGTTTGAGCTGGAAAACACACCCCTTTCACTCTTTCAGTAAAGAAGTTTTAAATAAGGATGGAGGGTCCCCTTGTCAGCTGTTCTAAAGGGAAATCTCAGTGTGCAATCACTGTTATGTAGCTTGCAGAAAGGGAATTGCGAGTTCTTGTGACATTTGGGAATGTAGCATTTCCCTTCTGCTAAGGACTGGTGCAAAGAGGCTTGTGTTGAATCAGTCTTGTTCTCACACTTTGGTCACAGCATTCCTTTCTTAACACTCTCTCCTTCCGCTCTGGCTGCTTAGTGATTTACTAAGAACCGTTCTCCTAACATAGGTGCCTGTAACCTTTTACTCAGAGCAACACTAAAGGAATAGTAACCAAGAACTGGATTAGTATTGATGGTGAAAGTTAAGTTAGGGGGTAGTATGGGGCCTTCTCCCCTGCCTCATGGTTTCCTGTGCAGTGTTAATTATGCAGTTTTGAATTGTTAACTTACTGTGAGCCATTCCAATGGTAGCGACTTACCTTTCCATTTGGTTTTTTGCACTGGTTTGGGTTTTGGTTTTTTTTTGTTATAAAAATATGTAAGCTAATTCCACAGTGTATATAAATTGTATTTTTTTTTTAAATTTGTATGAATATATTTTTATTTGAACTATGGCACTTGGGAAGTATTCATGTAACCGTAACATGTCTGAGAGTAAATGTTTGTGTCTCCTTCAGCAGTTTCAAGGCCTTTTGATGTTTCTAGTGTTGTCTTATTTTTGTCCTTTATTATAATAAAACTGGTAGAACATGGCAATATCCAAGCACATGATTTGAGGTAGAAGAGTAGTTGCTGTTTATGAGCTGTCTGGATTGAACAGTTTGTGCAGAAGGTGCTCTGAGACTGGGCAAAGAGGAATTGATGTAATCCTTTAGGCTGTGACCACTGTAGCCCTGTGTTCTCTCACAACAGCTGTTTAGAAGGAGGGAATTACCATATGTATGATAAGGAGCTGCATTGTGCACATTGTACTAGGGGCGAGTGATGCTTTTCTTACCTGAGAACTCTTGCTTTCTGCCTTTCTCCCAGTAAGTTAATGAAGGACATTTAGAGAGCAGTGTTGCGTCCTTGCTTGTTACAGATGGCCTCTCCAGGATGTCAAAAAAAGGGGTGGGAGGGCTGTGTCCCTCCACGCTTACAGACACAGCTTGACAATGTGGTGGTTTGGCAGCTTCCCTGCAGCCAAAACGACTAAAGCAGCCAACTGGACTGATGTGGGCACCAGACACTTGGGTAGAGCCTCGATCAGCTTTAGGGCAGCTTTGAGCATCCAGTTTATATGCAAGGTGATTCCTGCCGCAGACAATAAAAGTGGTGAAGTCGTCTGAAGAAGGAGGGATCAAAACCAGCTATAAGCAGTGGCTTGTCTTGCATTTTATCATGGGTGATAGAGGAGGTTACTAGAAAAGCAGTGTAATAGAGTTATGCTTTAAAGGAGATTGTAAACCTTGGTAGAAAGGGATTTTAGAATTACTAAATCTAACCACGTGTTGCGATCCCTGTAAGCAGAATAATTCAGTAAGATTTAGGTTGTTTTCCTTTGTTTCGCTTTGCTGGCAGGATACAGGCTGCCCGCTTTAGCGTGTGTGCACACACACAGGTGTGTACCGCGGGGCACACGCAGGAGGGGACGGAGGCCGGTGCCCTCAGCTTGGGCTGTGGCCTGAGGACGGCGCTGCCCCTGTCCAGGGTGCTGAACCGCCCTTCGGCGGCCGCGGGGACACTCGGCCTCCACAGCAGCAGCCGAAGCTTTTCGAATGCAGTGCGTTGAAAAATACTTGTTCGTGGCTGGAATGAGTTCTACCACCGTCTGGAAAGTTCAGCGGATCAGTTTGTGAGGGTTAGACGCTGAGATCAGTGGGTAAAAGTAAAGAGGGTGTCCCTTTCGAATCAGGGTGCTGTTTCAAAACTGCAGCATTAAAAGCTGTGTGGGCCTTGTGCTTAACACACATTTTAGTGATTCTTAAGCGTTTAGGAGTAGGAGAGTGAAACCCATATATACCAGTTTGAATAAATGAACTTAGAAAACAATACTGTGTTAAAGAACTCATAACCCTAACAGAAAAGACAGGACAACACTAAGAGCAGTGCTGAGTCCTCCTGTACCTCCTTGATGCTTATAGTAGAGAATATCTCTGTGGGATGGCCAACTTTACATAATGATTTTATCTTTCTTTTGCTTTTTCCCAATTCCTAGCATATCAGGCCTGACCCTAGCTGCCATCTTACTACCTTCTGTTTTCTTAAAATTTCCCCATCTCCTAAGTCAATTTCTTTTTCTATAGAGGATTCTGCTGTTTTTCCAAGAGATGGAAAGGCCAACTGTCTAAAGGGAGCTGTACCTCTGGGTAAGTGTGTGAGAGACTCAGGGAGAGGCTGTTCTCAACACAGCAGGGTTATCAGCAAGCTTTCTGCTAAATTCTGAGCTGTATAACCATACTGTTGGTAGCCTCTGTCTTTGGGCATGGTGCCAGCATGCTGTCTCTGTAAAGAGCTGCTGCCAAGGATGACTGGGACACACTCATCAAGCAGGTGTCAATCAGAAAAGGCCTTTGGGGGCCAAGCTTCAGTGAAAGTAGATCGAGCAAGCTGGATAGGGCCAGATTGTTATGCAAATTGGCACAGGTCTACTCTTCACGGCAGCAGTGGAGGATGTGTGCCCTGTACTTCACAAATGATTTCTTAGAGAAATGAAGCAGCAGTGACAGCTTCTCTTGGCATTCTTGCTTGCAGACTGGGATTTCTGTGAAACATTTCATCTAGTGGGAAGCTGGAAAGGGGTAGTGCAGTGTCTGAGGGGGAAAGAAACCTTCAAATCTAATTTGCAAAAAAATCCTGTGCCAACCAGGCCACTTTTCCAACTGAGGCTTGTGCCTTACAGTGTCCATGAAGCATCCTGGTGTAATTACTGTATTTGAAAGTTCAAAGGAAAGAAAGCTGCTGAATTATGCACTGCCAGTTAGGGTTACTGCCTGAAGCTGTCGGAAACTGAGTATGAAGTCTTGCGTTGCAGGAGGTGGCAAATGTCATTAGAGCTGGGTGGAGGGCGTTAGGAGGGATATTCCTTCCTTTGCACAATGAGCCTGATGGCACTGGGATACATCCCAGGTGCTGGGGTGTGGGGAGTGATTGAGGTTTATAATGTAGTCTGGTGCCTGACAGGGTGCAGAAGGGTAGGATTTCAGGACCTTGCCCCATGCTCAGTGCTGAATAGTTGTTTGGAACCTAATCTGCTTTAGAAGTTTTTGACATCAGCTCTTGCTTTGCAATGATAGCTTTGTCCCAAAGGTATCCTATGGTTAGTCTGTTTCTGAATTGTTTACAATTACAAAATACCCTGATTCCCTGTCTTGGAGCTGACTCACAGAACAGTTCCTAAGGCAAAACTCTGCACTATTATTGACATATGTCACTAAGTTTACCTTCCCCTAGGGTAAGCTTCTCTAGAAGGCTTGAGATGTATCTTAAATAGGTGTGAAGACTTAGTAGGAATATGTTAATCTTCAGTTCATGCCCTCACATGAGCCTGGTATTGCTTCTTTCTCCTCTAGTCCAGTCTCATATTTTCCTCAGAAAAGTTCTAGGAGGATTAGTTTTCAAAATTACAGGCGCCAAATCCAGATCCACTACAAACCTGAAGGAATCTACTTCATGTTTGGTTGTGGGTCAGTGCAGAACTGGCTACTGCTGGTAGAGAGCGGGGCCTTGTTAAAAGAAATACCTGCATCCTTTCATGGATGGAAATCTCTGCAAATCCACCATGGTGACAGCAGCAGCAGAAGAAATAAAAGGTTATCAAGTTAGCACCTGATGTGTACGTGGGACAACAGGACTGTGCTTTTAATCTTTGAGCCGTGAACACAACTCCAAGTTGCTGCAATACAAGGTAGAGAATGAATGTGTAATGCTTCCCATGCTTTGGTTACTGCTTGTGCCTCTCTTCTTCCCCTGCTGTAAAGCTCAGCCTGCTGACCTTCAGCAGAGACTGTTAGTGGCATTTCCATTGGGACTGCTGGGTCACAGTGTATGTGGCTGTTCTGTGAAACAGGTGATAAATTAATTAATTTGCCAGCTTGCTCTGGGATCCTTCATTTCTGCACCTACAGGGTGAAATTCCTGGTGTCACTGAAGGCAAGTTCCTGGGGGAGCCTTTTATGTTCTTTATATGCACCCTCTTGGCCAACAGTCTTTCTGTATCCTCTTTAAAAAGCAAGAAATACAGCTCTAGAGTGGCATTTAGCTTTCAGATGCCCTTGCTTTCTCCATAAGCTGCAGACTGCTTTTGGACGTGTGTTTGTTTGGGATTGGCTCTTCCCAAGAGCGTTCCCTGCTCTCTCTGATCCAGCTCTTGCAGCAAAAGCGGTAGCTTTGCTTGTCTTTGGGGGTGATGCTCTTTATCTGTAGGGCTGGTCAGTGCTAAGTCTCTCTCATTCAGCTTTTCCAAGTGCTTGTTTCTGTGCGCAGTCCTATTCTGACCTGCCTCTGAGATTTCCCTGGGGGAGCTTTACAGCTCAGTGTGTTTATGGGAGTAGCAGTAAAAATCCAGCCACAGAGATGCTTTTTTCCTAGATTGCTTGCTCTCAATTAGGTTCTCCCAGACCGCAGGGTCTATTAACATACTGTCTGCAAGCCCATACAGACTTGTTCCACCGGGAACTGGCTTGCTGTTAATACTGGACCTACCTGGCTTTGGGTCAGGCAGTGCCAACTCTTCTTGCCGTTTTTAGCACATTCCACTGAACTCATTAGTGTTTTGTGCCTTGAGGGTCTGACAGGGAGGGACAATTTACAGGACCTTGATGTGTCTATGTAAGTTTTGCTTGACTGGGTAAAATTCAGCTCCAGCAAGGGCTGTTACTGTTAGAGTATGAGAATTGCTTTTACTTCCCTTTAATAGCAGTGCATGGGAAGTCAGGCTGTTGCCTGTTGCCAGTGTGGAGGGATCTACCTGCCTGTTCCCAATGTGTGGCAGTGGGAAACAGGTGGCTGCAGAGCTGTGTTTGAAAAGCCTGTTTGAGAACACGGAGCCCCATTGTCCCCAAAAAGGGCGACTTCACACCACCTTGCTTTGTGAAACCACCTCTGAGTAAATGCTAAGTCACTGTAGCTTTTCACTGCAATGTCTCATGGTAGCTGCTGGGAGTCATGAGCTGGAAATCGGTTCCCCTGCCAGGGAAACCTATTTGGGCACAATTACAGAATCACAGAATGATAAGGGTTGGAAGGGACCTGCACGGAGTATTTTATCTTTGGCTGGTGCTGCTGGAAGGAGAGGCTCTGACTTGTGATTGTATCTCACTAGGTATTGGATTGTATCTCACTTCCCATCAGAGTGGAACAAGACAAATCTCTCAGAGTAGGCTTCTGCGTTCCTTCCCTAGGGAAGAATCACAAGGCCCAGCGTGGCAGGGAGCATGCAGGTGTCTCGGAGGTCACATCAGCAGCACAGGGACTGATTGAGAGGGTGGCTTGTCAAAAATGTGACGTGTGGACATAAGCCCTGTTAAAGTTGTACAGAGCCCTAGCTGTAAACAGGCATGTGCAGGAGTGGTGTGTCATTCAGCACTGAAACTTAAGGTTTCACTGTAGCATTGGTTCCTGAGAGCTGTTGTCAGCAACTGTCATGGCTCTGGCACATCTGCCTCCCCGCAGCCTGTCTTGACCAAGTATCATTCCCCTCCCTATGCGCATCTGCATAAGCAGAGTCAGAATTAGACTTCTGCAGTTGAGTCCATCCTGGTGCTGGTGTGTTATAAGCACTGAATGAGCTTTCCAGGGTGCTCGAGTAACAGATGCTGGGAACAAGATGCAAAATTAGATGCTCAAAATAACACTGTTTCCAGCAGTATGTGTGATCACAGGACAGTTGCGTTGAGCCAGGGCTCAATGCCATTGCTGTGGCTGACTTGGGAATCCAAGCAATTTGGTTCTTGGGATGCTAACTGTTTTGTGGGAGGAGAATGTGCTTTGGGCCAAATTCAGATCATATCTTTGAAAAACTAGTTACAAAGGCTTAAAGGAAACTTTGAACAGACTTGCAGCGTTCCCATTAGCTGTATTTAGAACAACTTTATGACTTGCCATTCCCAGAAAGTGATAAATGCTGTGTACTAGGTGCTTTGTAGTTGGAGTGATCCCACTTGCCCTCGTATGAGAAATACCATGATAGGATTCAAGCCACTTGAGGATCCATCAAGAAACACTGAGGATCAGCACCTCAGCCACATGCAGAGTGAGACAAGACACAGTTAATGATGTATCTTTCTGTTGATACTCATAATCTTTATTTGGTCAGTGCTAGAAAGCATATACAATGAATTCCCTTTCCTCCCTCTGGTTATCTTCAAACTTGTGGAGTATTATGATTTTCTTGATTTCATGTTGATTTTGCTTACATGAGGGATTTGTAGCAGTGGAGTGGCAGTTCCCATGACTGAATAATCTATAACAGCAAAAGGACTCTCTTGCTAATGAAGCCCTGTCTATAGGAGGACTTGTGTTCATCTTTCAATGTTGAGCAAGCTTTTTTTTCCTGCTAATCTGTTATAATTATTTCCCTCTTATTGCAGAGTTTTAGTTTTTAGTTTTTACCAAGCTCATACTTTCGCAGTCTCGTGTAATTAAGATCCAGCTTTGTGAATACCAGAGTATCAATAAAACATAGCATTTTGACTTTAGGAAAATACAAGATATTTTAATGCAACAGACAGGAGAGAAGTCCAGCATAGATGTCTAATGTGTTAGTTTTATTTAACGATGGTCTCTTGGTGCTTGAGTAAGAAATGTTCTTTAAAAAACATTGAATGAATAAATAAATAAATAAATAAAAATAGGAATAACTTTCTGTTGAAGAGTTTAGAAAGCATCCGGCCTTCATCTTGGGAGGAACGGGTACTGTAAAGCGTTCTTCAGAGTAAGGTACGGAGAGGTTGTCCTAATTCTTCCGGGAACCTGCAAGCCAACAGGAAATTAGTGTTACTAGAAAGTGTTTCTCAGTACACACCACCACTGTCAGCAGTGTTTTTACCTACCACATCAATAGACGTGGGGTTTCTTTTGAAAAAACAATGTTAGTTTAAATGTTAGACTAAAATGAATTTCTTTCTCAAACTGTGTCTTATTAAAGACTTAAATGAGAACCTGCTCCCCTCCTGTCACAAGATACAGATGTCTGTTCTATTCAGCAAAATGGTTTAGTCAGGACTCACCATTGCAACCCATTCCACTCAGGGAGCCAATTCTATCAATTCTCCTCCCGAAGCAACCAGAATCTCTCATCATCCTGGGCATCTGCAGCCCCCTCAATCTTTTGAGGAAGGGGTTCCTGTAGGACAGAGGTGTGCTGGGTGCTAGCCTGGATTCAGCCTTCTGATCATCGCTGTCATCTGCGAGTTCTGGTGGGATCTCCTCCTGAGTTTTGGGCTCTTGCAGGTCAGGGTTGGACTCCAGGGCTTCGATCATTGCAAACTTATCCTCCAGTCTCTCCAGCAGAGCCTAAAAGAGAAGGATTAATTTAATGAAACTCATAGTTCTGTGGTCATTTGCTAGCTCTTCCTATCATCCAATTCTACAGTTACCAGCAGTCCCACAGGCACCCCTAGGGAGACCCTCAGGTTGGATCCAAGGTTGCTGGTGGTACGTGAGCTCTGCCCTCTGCAGTGAAGCCCTGTTCACATTAATTCCATCTCTGGGTAGCTCAAGCTGAGAGCTCACTGAAGCTGCTTGCCACAGAAGTGTATCTTACAGGCAAGGTTAGAAGAATTTTTAACAGAAGAAAAAAGCACGGTCTGAATTGCACAGGGAGGTAGTTGTCAACCCACCAGTGGTACACTGTCTCAATGTACCTCTGAATCCACAGTCACTCCCATGTTCTCAGAAATGGTCTGCAATGCTGCTTGCCAGCAGTTGGCTTTTTCTACTTTGGTTTAGTTTTTGGTTTGTTTGTTTTTTTCCTAAGATCATCTGCTTGTTTGTTACCCCCAGCTATTTCAGTTGATGTCACTTGGAGAAGCCCTTGGTGTTTTCACTAGTCTGTGCCCCAGGAGTTACAGGATTGCTGCTCCTTTAAGTAACATGCATCACCCTGCAGATACCTGTATGCTAAATTTATGTCTGCTATGTCACTTCTTCCTGGGCACAATTCTCTATAATTTTTAAAGCTTTGTGTAACAAAGGAAGGCAAAACCAGATAACATCCTCAAGGACAGCTCAACTAAGCCAGTTAGAGGAATCTGAGTGTCCATCTCTGGAGGCAGAGTGGAGGGAAGTGAGCCTTACGGCTTGCTTGCCAGTGAATGCATTTGGAAGCCACAATTCTCAGCCAGCTGCTGAAAGCTAGAAAAAGCCTAGAGACGTGGGGCAGTTTTAGCTTTGGCTGACACTGTTCTAATCATCTTAGGGAGTTTGTTCTGAGGGTCAGATGCTGTGAGAAGCTGTTCACTAGTACCAGTCAAGGAAATGTTTGAGCTTTCAGACTTCATCTTGTAAGATTGAGCCTTAAGCTTGTATTGTGCTGTGACAATGGATGTTCTCCATCATCCATCACTGTCTCTGTCATTCTCTATCTCATCAGCATGTGGTAATTTCATAGCTCTAGAAACCTTTTTGGAGGAGCACGCTAAATGATCATAATGTTCCTCCAGCAACTTTTAGAAAAAGTTAACTCTGATTTACATCCTCAGCTCCCATCCATGTGCAGCCAGTTCTCTGAAATCCACAAAGCTAGAGCCGCTTCACTGTTCCTGTCTGTCAGTGGGATCAACAGTAGCCCACTTGAAAGTTTTCTATTTGTTCTTAAAGACCTACTGTCATATTTTGTTCCCTCTCTGGGACCTTACTCCCAGGATGTTTAAGAGAAAAAGAACATAAAACCCTCAACAGATATCCCACAACATCAGAATTTTCTTCCCCTTTGCTACCCGGGAGCTCAGGTGAATCCAGCACTGGAGGATATTTCTCTATAGAGCTTCTTTGAACCCCTGTGAAGATCTAAAACCTTTTCCAGGGCATGCAAATGCTGATGTGGCTAACTGATTGTGCAAAAGAAAGGCAAAACCACCCCCTCATGCTCTCCTAAGTACCCCAAAAGTTTAACCTTGCAAAAGAAGAGTCCTCACCTCCATGCTGGCCAGTTCTTTGGCAGGGCTGAGGTTGTAGATAGGGTTGGTTCTGCTGGACTGGAGTTGGATGAGCAGCAGCAAGAGGAAGCCACAGGAAAATGAGCCTTTAGTGTCCATGGCGCTGCGTTCGTTGGAAATAAAGAAGTTCAAGTTGTTTCTTCTGAGAAGTCTCTTCAGGTCTCTCTCTTCCTTGTGCTATCCTCTGTCTTCCAAAGCTTGTCTTTTATACTCTTTGGGTGTGATCTCTGCTTCCTAGGTTATCGGTGGATTTATCTGGGGCACATTCCAGTCCCACTGCAGGCATGCAGCTCTGTCAAGGGAAGATTCCCTTTATTAGCTGTCATTAGGCGGCAGCTGCTGTTGCTGAGGAATGTATGTCACAAGTCAATGATTTCATGTCACTCCCCCTCCTTTTGATACCAGGCGCTGTGATTACATAGTCCAGTTGGAAATTCTTAGCAATTTTCTTTCAAGAGACCCCTATGGTCAGATTTATAGAGATGGGAAACAACCCTGAAACTGCTCTAAACTCGCTCAGTTAGAAGCTTTCCATCAGGAAATTACCTTTTACAGGGAAAACAGTAGGCTTTTCAGATGAGTATTTGGTGGAGAGTAAAGGCTGAAGATAAATCTACTTTTAGGACACCTAAAATATCATGCACAATTTCTTTCTATATATGGAATATGCACAGCCACCGCATACCATGGAGTGTGCCGAAAATCCCAGGTTTGGGATAGTTCTCTTTTCTCATTGCTATTGAGGTGATATCACCATTGAGACTTCTATTTGTACGTTGCCAACAACAGAGACACCCCGGTCTGCACCTCAACACAGAGGGTAACTTCTAGAGTGACTGCAGGGATACCGAGTGCCTCCAGCCCCCCACAGCAACCGACTTCGGCACCGTTGAAAACCACTAGTCTTTCTTAACAGCTAAACCTTTAAATCAGTGGGATTTCTTTAAACATCGATGGTAAGGCTTGACCCTACAGTAATAAAATTTGAAGAGACTGTCAGATTCAGGAATAATCTTCTGGTACCGTCATACAAGAAAACAACTTGCTTGGCAAGAGCTTTAGATAGATCGTTTTCGGTGTTATTCAGCGAAGGTATCAGAGTCTGCCCCCAAGGAAGAATGAATTTGTGTACGTGTGTGTTTTGGGAGGGATTAAAATGAAATGTTTAGTTTAATATATTAAAACAAAAGAGAATTTGGGGTTTTGAGAGGTGAAGTTTTCAAGATTAGCTAAAAACTGCCTATGCTTAAAAGAGAAATTATGAAAATGCAGCTTTGCTTCAAACTCCTCTTCCAGCGTTATTTTTGTGTGTATAATGCAATTGAAAATGAATACTTTTTACAGAACTGCAGGAGAGTTCTAAATGGTGAAACATAATGCTATCCTGCATTTTCCTAATATTTCTTGTTATTCTAAATTGAAACAAGAATGAATATATGAGGAAGGTGAATATGTCAGTGTAGTAATAACTAGTTGACTTTTCATACAAATATAGATCTTGAAAGAATCTCCTGAGTAGTTTCTGAATAATAATAGATTGATAAAATATTTCTCATGTCTTAACGTGGTGTTTGTGTACAAACATGTGAACACACCGTTCACATGATCCGCTACCAAAATTACACTAGAAAGGACATTCTCAAGGTTGTGAAGTCAAGCTCAAATGCTACTTTTTCCTAATATAGCCTGAAGTCAGCCTGACTCTCTGTGTGTTTTGATGAAGTCCTTTACTGTTTTTCCTATTTTTCTATTTGTCCCCAGTGTTTTCTTTTTTTCAGTACATTGAGGCAGTTCTCATTTTTTATATTACTGTGTGCCCCAACATGTTCTTATTTTGTGTGGTTCAGTTTGTGCTTAAGAAAGAACTAAGATCCTGATAGCCTTGTTTAAAAAAAAAATAGCACTCTGTACTGCAGTGTCTGTAGAATGCACTAATTACTTACAAGTATTCTCTTAGTGCTGCTCTTGGGTGTGTTTGTGTTTGTTTGCACCTGGGTGTAACTTCAGTTTGTAAACTGAGAAAGTGTGAGAGGATAAATGAGAATTAGTCATTAATATTGACTGTTCAATGTAAGATAGCTAGGCTCTGTTATTGTTTTATTTCTTTCCTTTGGTGCTTCCCACCCGCTAACGATTCCCTAGTGCTCTCTCTGTACAAACACACTGTCGCTCGGTCTGCGTTTTGTCTGAGAGCTCAGCACATCCATAAAACAACCCCTGTGGCACAAACCCAGCAGCAAGACACTGAGGAACACAGTAGCAGTCATAGGTGTGAAATATTTAGCTTTGAGTGACCTGTCCCTGTGAAACAGTCTAATATTTTAGGATCATATTCAATAACCTGGACCCAGAGATACTCCGTTCTTTTACTGGTTTGCTCACTTTCCACCTTCTGCATTCTACAGCAGATAAATGAGATGTCTGACTTCAGCCTTGACAACACTTTTCGAAGAGAGGGAGATTTCTGTGCCGTATGTATGGAATTATGTAGATGGGATAAAATGGATTGGCACTGTAGCTATTGTATTTTCACAGCCAAATCCTACCCTCTATTATCCACCTTGCAGTCCTGCCAAAGCAAATGGAGCGTAAAATGTCAGAACTCAGCTCATTGGGGTTGCAACTGAAAAGCTCAGTTGTTTGTTTGCTTTGTGGTATCTCAGTGTCATCACCCTGTCAAGACTAAGATGAACTTTAGGCTTTATAGCCCAGTGATGCGTAGTCAGGACCCAAGCATTGCCCATGCTCAGCTGGCCATTTGCCCAGTAAAAATCCTGCTGGGAATCTTTTAACAGGGCAGCAGGTCCTTATAAAAAGCATACGGTGACCGGTTTCAGGGTCAGTAAAGTAGCACATTTCCCCAGCATCCCAGGGTATGGGATAGGAAGTGTGGGGACATGAGGCTCTGTTAGAGAGCAGCTCAGAGCAGAGAGGGAGGGCACCAAGGCAGCCTCCTGTGTGGATCCTTGTGAGGAAGAGGATGGTACACGGACAGAGCTCAGCTGAGGATGGTGAGGTGTCATTGGTTTTCAGCCCTGTAAGGCTAAGGACTGTGTGCCTAAGGGCTGGTTTCATGTGAGTTCCTTGTGCTGGTAGTCAGAGCAGTCCTAGCTGCTGCCCCTACTTGCTGCACATCCTTCCAGGGATGTCCATTCTCCTATTGCCATAGTGCAGCTGATGAGTGCTGGAGTGTGAGCTGATCGTAAAGAGCCTTTGTAGTCCTGTTCTGAGGAAGAGGCTGGGTTTGGATGCCTTTCATCTCTCGGTGTCTGCGCCGTACCCCATACAAGCTCTCTTTCTCTGCCTCGCAATTTGGTTAGATTAAGGAGGAGATGAAGAGATGAGGCCATCAGTGTGGGAAAGAGAAGGGAAATGTAATAATGTCGGGTGCAGGCCATGCACAGCACTGAGGTCATAGGACAGGCCGTACTGCAATTAAGACAGTTAAGTGGGGCCTTACTTTTTTCCACGGGGGAGGAAACTTATTTTCATCCCAAACATGGGCTGTTTCTGTGGCTGATCGGGATGTATCCTCTCTCTGATGGGGCAGCCGCTTCCTCTGCCGGACTCCCCAGGCTCAGTGCAGGCAGCGGCTCGGTTCCTTCACGGCCGTGTC
This sequence comes from Nycticryphes semicollaris, assembly GCA_013400055.1. Classification (NCBI taxonomy): domain Eukaryota; kingdom Metazoa; phylum Chordata; class Aves; order Charadriiformes; family Rostratulidae; genus Nycticryphes; species Nycticryphes semicollaris. The sequence goes on along the minus strand of VXBJ01007724.1, from coordinate 459,414 downwards.
TTCAGAGCAGAAACCCGGGCAGAAGAGCCGGGGGGGGCTTTGCTGAAGCCGATTGCCATGAGCTCCGGGAGAGACGGGCTGGGCTGCGCTCCGGGCCCGGCAAGCGGGACCAGCCCCCGGGGCAAGCGGGCGGAGCGGCGGGAGCCCAACGGGGCCGACGCTGGGGCTGCGGGCGACTGGCGTCTGTCCCGGGTCCTGAACGCCTCCCGGGTCTCCGCCCGCAGCGCACCCGCTGCCAAATGTATTTTTAAAGCGATGTAGCCCTTCTGTCCTTAATGCCACCCTGCGCCGGTCCGCCGTGCCAAGCTTGGCACCGACACCAGCGGCTTAGCCCGTGGGACAGGGGGGCGTGTAGGACACTACCTGGAATTAACCCCAAGCCTGGTGCCCATCTCCTGGGAGAATTCACAAAGGGAAAGGCATCCCAGCTCACTGCAGCGGTCCCTGAGCTGGTATCGGTGCCAGACGGTGCCTCTCTAGTGCAGCGTGGAGAGTCACTGGACTGATCATTGTCCAGGAAAGATGCAGCTGCCATCCTTCCTGCTGCTGCGACCCTCTAGCAGAGGCTTGCCTGGATCTGATGGGATGCTCTGGCCAGGATAGGTACCGAGCCCTTGGGAAAGGGGAAAAGGAGCGCTCTGGAGGGGATTTCTGTATCCTCTGACCGTGTGCTAGGCCGTGACCAAAAAAACACTCACAAAAGGCAATGCGGGCTCTGTACAAAAGTTTATTGCTGCATATCCCACCCCCGCGGAGGTTCCGGGGGGAACCTGGCTGGCTGGCTGCTGGTCACCGGCCTGAAGGCTCAGGAAGCGCTTGGGAGCCGGTTCCGTCTTCAGCTTCTCCCTCTCTTCCAGAAACCTGGGAGAGAAAAGGGCAGAGAGCTGCCGGGGAAGCCGCCCTGAGGCTTTCAGCCGGGGACAGCGGCCGCTCTCCGCGGCTGCCCCGACCAACCCTCCGGCCTCCCCCGCCTCCCCGCACCGCGGGGAACCGGGGGCTCTAACCCGGCACCTACGGGCTTTGTACTGATTGCATCCCAGTCCCGTCTGCGCGCCGATCCTCTCCATCCTCATTCCAAAACAGCCGGAGAAGTGCCTCCGTCTGTAGGAGGCAAGGAGGCTCCTCCACGGGTTCTGCCCCTCCGCCGGCTGGGGAGGGCTGGGCGCCAGGACAGGGGCAGCCGGCGGACTGCTCTCCGCCCCCGGCAGGTCCCACTCGGAGCCGTCGTCCTCGGCCTCGGTCAGGGGCTCGTCACCAAGGCCCGGTTCCCCTTCCTCCTCCCGGAGCTGCCCCAACGCCTCCAGGAGGTCCTGGAGAGGAAAGGAGAGGGGAGGACCGAAGGCCGCGGCGGGGGGGACATAGACCCCCTCTGCTGCCCGGCGGGACGGGTGCGGGTGGCCGCCCCGGGAGCCCCGGCCCGGCCCGGCCCCGGTACCTGCAGGGACCGCAGCTCCGCATCGTGTTCGCCACCGACTGGCTGCGGTCCTGCCCATGGCAGGACGAGCAACAGCAGCGAAGCCCCGCAGCACAGACCCGGTAGCTGCATCCTATCCTATCCTATCCTATCCCAACCCAGCTCAGCACTGCGTTGCTGCTTTGCCCACCTTATATCCCTCTCCTTATATCCCCACTCTCTGCCCGGAGGGATCTCAGCTGCCTCTTGCCAGATCCCTACAGGAGCCGGAGTGCCACACTCTGCCCACCAGCTTTGATAAGGGAACTGGTTACAACTGGCCCCACTGGTGACCCTCCAGGAGAGGGGTGTCCCCTGAGTGCAGCAAATGCTCCAGAGGGAGAGAACTGCCTTGAGTCATCTCCTCCCCTCCTAGCAGCACTCATTTTCCCAGTGATTTCCTCCCGCTCCACTCTCCATCACTGTTAGGTAGCAGTTGAAGCTGTGAAAGGACCTTGCACTTTCTGCTTGTTTCTCTGCCTCACATCTGTAGGCACACAGGAGCTGTGAGCTGGCCCAAGCAGGGCATTGATTGCCCCTCCAAGGGGGTGAGGGGTGGATCATTTCTCCTCCATGTGGGAGAGAAGTAGGGGAATTGGAAATTTTCCTCTGCAGCAGCTCCCAACAGCTTTTTCTTCTCTGTATGCTTTTTGTGTGTGTGTGCTGTGTGAATAGACCGTGTCCTCAGATTTGGGTTCAGGAGATTTTCCTTCTTTGCAAGATCATGTAATGATGGTTCTTGCCTTTCTCTGGTATTGTTGGCAGACCCTTCCCTCTATAGCTAAGAGGCACTAACTTTTTAGTGGCCTAAGTCTGCCTCGAGCAATGGTATAGCTGACCACTTTGCTATAAATATTGCTTGCTTTCCAGCCATGCTTTGGCTACAGCAGTGAATCAGTCAGCACCCTCCTCTTGTATCCCACCATCTTTCCCATGAATTATGGTGTGTCCTGTCCCCCACAGCTTGGGCTGGAGTGAGAAATTCCTGTGGAACCAATGTTCTTTCCAGAAAACCCAGACACCTTGCTCAAAGAAAGAGGTTTTGTAGATCTTTGGATTTATGCTCCACAGATAAAAGTATCTGAGTCACCAATTTGGTGACTGTAACAGGCAGCCTGTTTGTATGAAACTTTCTCTTATTTTGCCTCAGAGCTCTGCAGCAGTTTCTTATTAACTTCCAGTAAAACTTTTACCTTGTCTCCTGTGTGAGTGGCAAATTTCAACTATAAATGAGTACAATTTCCACTGGTCCTGGGGTGCAAATCAAGATGACCCTGTTTGATCCTTACAGAACAAAAGGCAGAACCCATGACATCCTGTGGGTAGAGCAGCAGACAGGGCCCTTTCAGTCACTGCCTGGGTAATGTTAAAGCAATTACACTAAGTTTCTGCTTCTGCCCTCCTCGCTTGTTTAGCCAGTACAGTCATACATTTCTCTGATTTCACTCGATATGTAGTGATTTCTTCTTGGGCCTTTAATGCAGGGACTGTCCTAAAGCTCAGCAAAGCCAAAGAAGGCCGTTTCTCTAAGTTCAGAGGGTTTTGAACCAAGCTGTTGTGGTCTTACTATTGCTAGGTGCTCTATGAACAAGCAACAACATACATGATGTTTTCACATCTCCTTCCCCCATTTTCTTGTCTTCCTGCTCCACAGATCTACCTCCAGCTGACATAATTTATCCTCGATTGGAAGCAGACTAGCAGTATCAGCTGGGGTGGGACAATGATCTCTGCATCCAGCAGTCTTAACAGTTGGCAAGTGGTTTTGTTTAAAGCATCACAGCAAAGGGGAATCTGGCAGAGAAATGAAGTGTGTATTTTGAAAGTCTGGTACATGAGTGAAGGAAGCTCACGTCAGTGGGAGTGTCACGTTGATAAAGAGTAACAGCAAGAGAGCTAAGGTGAGGATGTGTATGATCCTCGATTTTGTGTGTTATAAAGACAAATAGGCGTGGAAAGGGATAAAGCAGTGAGAGTGTATGGGATCTGCATGATGACCTAAGGGAAATAAATGCAACTTAGCCCTCTAATAATAAACTAGGCAGACTTGAGACTTGGATGAGACCAAACCTTGATTGCTGCCTACTGTGACTTATAAACAAGTACCCCAAAAACATACCTTTGAGAAAGTTATCCATGTTTCTTTCTGTGTAGTAGTTTCACTGCAGGCTTTTCTCCTCAAGAGCTTCTGCAATCCTAGTCTGTAAATTCATGCACCGCTGTTTAGTGGAGATGGAAATAACACAGCTAGAGATGAGCTTCCTCTGTCTGGCTGGCATGCTAACTTCAAAGGGTAGCTTTGATTTTTTAAATGCTAATAGAACTCAGCAAATTACCTAAAGTACACACACACCTGGCCTCAGTCCTAGGGATCTAATTATGGAACCTTTTATGTTAAATAAGTTGTTCTTGCTTTCTGAAAAGTGGCTTTTTAAAATGTTCACACAAAATGCCAGGTGATGGGATGGCACGTTACCAGTTCAGTCTCTGTGGAGTTGGAGCTCTTATCTGTGTCTTATTCATCTGCTGTAGGATTGTGTTCACAAGTGCTCTTGACCTCAGTCTTCAACTTCCTCTGACCTCTGCTATTTTATCTGCAAGTAATTTCAGTGATCTACAGTTTATGTTAGTGTAGCTGAGTTTGGAAACAGGCTGAGGAGGTTCAGAATACAAACTCTAGTACCACTTGCCCTTCATTGGATTTTCAGTGTATTCAGTGTTGAAGTTTCAACATCAGGAAGCTTTTATGTCTGTGAGAATGTGCCTGCTCCTAGGGTTACTAGAGCTAGGAGCAAGCAAATGGAGCCAGGATTATTAGGAGGGAAGCTGTAACCTTCACATTAACATCACCTGTCACAAGATACCAGCTCTTCATTGTTTGACACCATAATGTCCCTGGGCTGTGTGGGTCAACCTTTCCCCATATTGGTTACACCTGGGCCAGTCCCAAGAGGGACTCCAAGAAAGCCAGTTGCTTCCTCTGAGGTTCCCACAAGGAAGCACGTTTGTGTCTTCCTTAGCATAAGTAAATTGTTATGTGTTGAGGGGAAAAGAAATTAAAATCTCTTCCTAACTATATAAAAGTATGTTAAGTTAGAAAAATTAATCAGAAATCTCTTTGCTTGTGTTTGTGTGTGCAGAAGTCTTTGTATGATGGAAGCTACAGCTAGGGAAAGCATTATCTGTGCTCCAGAGTTCCAGGAGAATTCACCCATGAATTGCTGAGCAGTTCATGGGGCTCTGTCTAGAAAAGCTGTTCATGTTGATTGGGCTGCAGCATTAAGACGTGTGGCATGTCTACTGATATGTGAATTGTGCTGAAAACTGGTTTACTCTTTCATTCTCCATTCCCCTCTTTAATTCTTCATCTAACTAGAGAAATGCTTCATTTTTCTTGTTGCTTTGCTTAGGAAAAGCATCACAGAATATAAGAAATGCATTAACATGGGCTATTCCATTGTTTGAGAGCTTGTTCTCGGGGGTACCTATGTAAGTGATGAGGTCATTCCTTACCAGTGAGTGTCTGTTTAGGGCATGTGCACTGTTGCTGCTGCTTTGCTATCAAAATTAACTTAAACAGAGTAAGTAGCAAACAGCATGAGACCTAATAAAGATTGTTAGCTAGAGAAGCCTTCAGGGAATGTTGTTGAATTTTCTGCTCAGGTTTTGTGTTGATAACCTCATAAGTACTGGTCTGAGGAGAGAAAGATTCTGGAGGATGGAACAGGTAGAATTAGTGGTAATTTCTGAATGAGCAAGAGATAGTGAAAAGGTAGACAATTGCAAGAAAATAGACATGCTGTTGTTAGCTTGTGCAAGGGCAGAATATCTCCATTAACAAATGATTCTGTGCTTTCTGGTCTCAGTGAGTCAGCTGTGAAGTGCTGAAACTTATGTTTGCCTTGTAGTTCTTCTCAAGTCTATTCATAATATTCAGTGAATACTTGGCTTGCTTAAAAATAGAACTGGTCAGATATGTTTATATTTTTTTATGCAATCTTGACCTTTTTTTTGTTTGAAAAATGCTTTGCACTATCTGAATCTATCTATGAAAGAGTAGGTGCCCTTTAACTTTCTTCCCAGAAGGGTAGCATTCTTTGCTTTAGGACAAGGTAAGATATACTAGTAAGAAATTATAGTTTTCCTTTGCCAGTGGCAGATCCAAATGCAGAGTAGCAGCTTTCTACTGATGTCAGCTAAGACAGCTACCCTTTTAGTTCAAATTGTAGTAGTTAAAGACTTAATGCTTTGTGTCCTGGTTTCTGATGGCTTTTGTGAAGATGGCTATGTCAGTCTTGTTCCTGTTATACTTGGGTTTAGGTATTGCCATTCTAATTCCAGTTCCTTTGGTAAAAAGAAGGGCTTGTTTGATTGTTCATCTTTTTTTTTTTTTATTATTATTTTTCTTAAAATAAGAAAAATTACCTTTCTCTTAAAAGGTAATTTTTACCGGAAAGCAGCACTCTGAAATGCTTCTGAATTCTAGTGGATTGTGTCTAACTGCGAACTGGGGCACTGTTTAAGTCAGGAATGATATATGAAAGAATCACAGCAAAAGCTTGAAGCAAAGTCACCAAATTATGGAAGGCAGTTTATTATCTGTGACATAATGAGACTTGTTTATTTATACATTTAGTACACAGAGTACAAATGTTTCTTGCAATTAATTTTCAGATAGATGTTCACAAATTATTACTCTGATACGAATAGGCAGTAGAGCATTCTATATACAGTGTTTTCTATTGGCCAAGTAGTTCAGGGGAGAGATGAGGTGCAATCTGCTCAGTGCATCATGTGGTGGATGGATGGTTGGAGCCATTGTGAACAAGGGCTGAATATCTCACTGAAAGGCAACGTGTCCTTTGAAACCTCAAAGTCAATCCTGCCAAGAAAGCAAAAGAATAAGTAAAAGAAAGAGAAGTGAACAGCATTTCACACATGAAATTTAACTGATTTCTTACTCTTCTAGGGCCAAGTTCAGCTACACTGTTCTGCTTAGAGTCTCTTTGGATTGACACAAACATCCCTGGGGAGCTGCTGAAAACCTCTTCTGATCTGGCTTCGGTGACAAGATGAAATGCATACAGCTGACTTGAAGAGAGTAGTGAAAGCAGGTAAAGCTGAGATGTGACATTCGTGGGTTTTAAGTATAGATCTGATGGCAGTGAATTCTGAGGAGGGTAAAATTAGTAAACTGTGTTTGCGATAAGAGGGTAGAAGTTACTCTAAGACATCACTTCCTTAAAGCTGAATTAAATCTGCTTTTCTGGATAAGAATGCAAGTTATACACGAACACACAGACCATCTGCCTCTGGCTTTCTCTTACCGTAGTAAGCAGTTAGCATCCCAGTCCACTCAGTGACCCAATTCTGTCCAGCTTGACACCAAAACAGCCCCTGGAGAGGCCCTTTTTGCTTCTGCCTCGGTATCTACGGGGTAAACTTAGGAAGTCGCTGAAGAACCTCTGGACAGCACTGTCACCCATGGACATGCTCTCAGGCTGGTCCCTGGTGTTTTGGGTCCACTGGAATTCAGTTTCTTGCTGATCAAAGGCACCTGTTGGGATCATGTCGTCTTGCTCACGGTCCCTCTCTTCTGAGACCAGAGGATGCTCCAGGTCCTCATCTAACAGTTTGGACAGACTCTGAAAAAAGGGAAAGGTGGAGAGGAGAAAAAGGAGGGGTTCTGGGAACTCTGTCATTATTTTCATGTAAGCCATTTCAGTGCCAAGTTTGAAGAAACTTATTCTGAACATTTGTCAAAAGATGGAAGTACTTGAAGTGATTTCTGGAGCTGATGATCATTATCTTTAGTTTCTTCTGGCTCACCAAGCTGCTCTGAGCTAACACTGTATGCTCTCTCAAAATGCTCTAAGGCTCTGTGCTGTTACCGTATTCTATAGTTCTGAGTTGACAAATTGCCAGTCAGGGCTTTCCTGGAGCTGGGTTATGGGGCAAATTGTGAAAGAGTGAATAAGGAACAAGAAAAAGTGGTTGATACCGTGGAACAATAAGAAAAGAAAGGCAGTGACAGGAGACATGCTGAAATTGGTGCTAGAAGGATTATATATTTATTACAGGTTGGGAGGCTACTTCATCTTTGGGAATACAAGATCCCTAGTTAGATAGCTGAAATGTGTTTTGCTAATGACTTGGAATTCCTGCGCACACAAATACACACACATACACTTTCTCTTTTTCTCATGTTCTGCCTCTGGGACTCTCCAGCAGGGACTGCACTACTGAGCTGAGGAGGAGATCACACAGGTACAACCTGTTAATTCCTTTCTCAGCTTAAACCAAGGGCTTCAGGGGGAGCATGCGGGTGGCTGCTCTAGGGCTCCAGATAGGAATTCTTCCAGAAAAATTCCTTTAACTCTAATATATGTGACTGAGTGATCTTCACTCAGTCACAGGATGACCCTAAATCTGTAATCCCCAAACTGACCCCACAGGGAAATAACATTTCCCTTTCAATTGCCTCGTCTGATCAGAAATTTAAATTCAGTAATAAATTACTTTACTTTCCCTCCATTTAATAACTCTGTGTCCAGGCACCTTGGGGTTCCTGCTGTCATGATCTCTTTGAGTGTCTCCTGCTTCAGCAAGGGTGGAAGAAACAGAGCCAATCTGAAGTGTCTAAGTCCTAAAGAAGCATCAGCTTCTTTCAGTTCTATTCTGCAGCCAGTCACTTACCTGTAAGCTGGAAATGGGCCTGGCCCTTGCCTGGTTTTGACTGACAATAAGCAGCAGAAGGAATCCAGGGTAAAAAAGAAGTTTCAGGTTCATCTTCATGTTTTGGTGTCTCTGATTCCTCCTCCCCTTGAGTCTCTCCAGTTCAGTGCTGCTCCGTGTCTCCAGCTACCAGCCTTTATATCTCCCTCCAACCCCTCCCAAGTCTACCTTTTGAGTTCCTGCCAATGCAAGGATTGGTTTGAGGTTCTGATCTGTTTTCCCAGGAGGAGGAGGAGTAAAGAAATAGTTCTTCTTTCTGATGGCGAATGAAAGGAGCATTTTACACTTAGGCAATGCAGCATCATTCTATTGCTGCGGACCTGATGGTCTCTGCAGCCTGCTGTCTTGGTGCCCCTTACTTACGTCAGTTTGCTTTGCATGGTGTTCCTTGGGTTCACTACTATAGCTTTCCTTTCCATCCAGAGAAAAATAATTGTGAGAGAAGTATAAAATGAGACAGGAAGCAAATTATATCCACTATGCCTTCACCTGGCTCATTTGTCACCGTGAAGTACCAATTCAGAGGGATGGGGTACTCATAAAACATGCTGTGGAAAAGCAAGGTGTTATTACTTAGGTTACTAATGCCATATTATTATGTTATGAGATGAAAGAGTGTGATTTGGAGAAGGGAAATCCAAGTCCTAACAATATGACAAGCTGTGTTAGTTACTGGCCTGAGTGACAGGGAGGGTGGCTGAAACCAGGCAAACAGGCTTAAATTGAGGAAGAAACTCCTCTTCTCCCCTGGATCCAGATAAAACCACTTTCTCTGTGTTCTTTCTCAGTTTATCGTACACAACTTGTATTAAATCTGAAATTAGTCTGAAAGGAAGCACAGCCTTTCTTGCAACGTGTACAGGTACATTAAAAATCTGCAGGATCACAATGTGTCTTTGGTGTACTCTCTACTCTGTCTACTCTGTCTCTTTTTTTGAATAAATTGAAGCACCAGCTTCAAAGAAAATGAATTCTGGCAAGTGTTAAGGGGAGCAGAAGAAACTGTATCAGTTCTTAGGCAGAGTCTTGAGGGTATTTAAATCACTGCTGTTGGGCAGCCCTCCCTCTGCTGTAAAAGCACCTGGGAGAAGTGTTGCTGCCCTAATGAAGATGTATGTAAATAACTGATTCCCCAAACACCTCATCCATTCTAAATGTTTTTTTACTAGGTTTCATATGCAGAAATGCATTTTTTTTTCTGTTTTGGGGGCATTGAGGAAGAGCAGCAATAATATCTGTTGTTTTTCTTGTATTTAAAAAATGGAAATGTTCTTGAGTAAGCAATGATACATCTTGATCTTTACACACGTGTGATGCAAGGCTAAAGGCCATTAAGCTGAATCTGTATGGAATAAATGAAAATGAAGGACCATCTGGCACTTTTCCTCTGGTCTTTGAGGTTAAGAGTCTTGGTACTGAAAGCTTGGAAAAAATGATTCCGTGGTGTGCCAGTGAGTTTAACATTTTCAGCATCTTTTCATCTGCAGATAAGTTTAAGATGGAATTGTTACGTGTCCCTAGAAATGGGTATTCTAAGAAGACAGCTTATAAACATCCCTCTGTGACAGAAAGGGAGGTCTGATGTTATATTGTTGGGATTTCTTTGTTGTTGATGTTGATTAAAACCACATTTGACCTGAATCTTACTAGAAAATGAAATCATCATTTCAGTGGTTTGGGGTGCATATTTTGCAGTGTAACAAGACCATAAGAGAAGGCCAGGACAGTTCTGACCTTATCTCTTCTCTGAAAAAGCCTGGGATTATTTTGTTGTTTGTTTGGCTTGCACACATCTGCATATATGTGGATAATAAATTTTCTCCACCTCAAGATCTTTGAACTTATTTTCAGGGACTGATGAATTGTGTCTCTGGTAACTGTTGGTATTATGTACACTAGCACAGTCCTCATCTATGACTATGTTAGTGAAATCAGATTAATTAAAATTGGAAATGGCTTCTGGAGGTCTGTGGTACAATCTTGTGCTAAAAGCAGAGCCAGTTCAGATGAAATTGCTCAGTACCGTGTCAAGTTCAGTTTTGAAAAACTGCAAGAAAAAATTATTTCCTAATATCTAATTGGAATTTTCCTTGTTACAATTCATGTCATTGTCTCTCATCCTAACGCTGTGCAGCTGGATGCTGACCACAAGCAGAACAAAAGGATGTGCCGTCTCCCAAAACTCAAAGACTCCATGTGAGTGCATTTCACAGAGTGCTGCGTAACCGAGACAATGAGGACAGCTTCAATCCATCCTGTCGACAGCTGGGCTCTGATCAAGTTTATTGCAATGGAAAGAAATAGTTAGAAACAGAAAACCAGCCAGCAAAAATCTTTGCTTTACATTTTGGATCTCCTCAGGACTCAGGGTAGCATCAAAAATCAGTATCTGAATATTTACAGCAATTTCAAAAATTGCCATTGGGATGGTGCAGTTAAGTTAGAGACTTCTACAGTTAGAGTTAAGTTAGAGACTTACACACCAAAGTCTGTAAGAAGGGAGGGACCTCTGAGGACAGTAGAAAATATTTGTAAGACAGAAAATGGCTTTGTGCCCATTTCTGAAGCGGTTTGAGTGTTCGTTTATATGGCAAATCCTCTATATAGTGTGGAAGGAAGTATCTGGAAGGCAGCAGGTTGGCATGCGTTGCTCATCTCCAACAGTAAGTTGTTTCCTAGTTTATTGAGAGGTTTCTCCTGTACCAGCAGAGATGGTATTTTTTATTAGGAGAGTAGAGTTAGGGCATAGTAATGCCCTGGGGATATATCTGCCTCATCTCAACAGGCTGCTGCAAGAAAAGCGAGCTCCAAAGTCGATAGCGTGTGGCATGCTTAGACAGGTACCATTAGAACAGTAACTCATTATTCTCCTTTTTCCCAGCTCAGTGACCCCTTTTGGCCTCCCCCTCCTTCCCAGTCACTCAGGCCAGCGTTTCCTGGCTCACTGTAGCTGGCTTGAAAGGGCACTGACGTGTTTGGAGCACTTTTGTCAAAGCGGGATCGCCAAGTCCGTGATGGAAGCTGGCACCAGGGGGCTCTCATTATAAGACATTAACATTTCGCTGTGGTATCCAAGCATTTGCCTGATTGTCCTCCTCCTCCCTTACCCTCTCCTGAGTGGTCCAGTGGCTGAGCTGAGGAAGGGTTCAGCGCACAGCATCATCATGAGCTCAGGTTTGGCTGGTAATTGCCCAGCTGCAGGTGCTCTGCTTGCTCTTGTGGCACCTTGTTGCCTTCTCCTTGGGTTACGTGCTGACAGCGTGGTCCTGATGTGGGAGGGAGCGCAGGAGGATCTACAGCAGCGGTTCCATCTACAGAAAAGAGACTTGGCACAGCTCACTTACCTGTTGTAAGGCTGGAATGTATCCACTGGGTCTGCACCAGCACAATCCAGAGGAGAATTTGGTCCCAGCCTCAGGGATGGTTAGGACTGTGTCCTGGGAGGAATTCTGACCTCCCAGTGTCTGTGGTAGCCCATCTGCAGGGAGTGAACCAAACCTTTGCAATCGGCTGACTCAGAAGGGATGTTCCTTGTGGGCTGGTCATCCCACTGCACACACTTCCTCGTTCCTCTTCCTGACCAGCAGCACTGTCCGTGGGGCTGTAAAGGCCAGTAAGAGGATAGATTCAGTGCAGACTCTGCTCTTCTGGGGTCCCAAGAATGCATTTTGCTTTGTCTGATCTGTTCTGCTCTCACTAATGCTCAGTACTCCCTTTGCTGGGAATGAAGAAGGGATATTTTCCTCTGTAGCCCTTTGGGACAAGGCGGAGTCTGGACAAGGAGGGGCAGCAGGGTGGCATTTAATAGCAGGTTGTAGGTGGTTGGGGGCATTGAGTTTTGATGGCAAAATTTTAACATCAGGTTTGTCAGCCACATTTATCACATTCTGCTGATGCTAATGAAGCCCAGCAGGGAAGCAGCAGTGAGGGAGGGAATGAAATAGCTGGAGACTGTGCTCAGTACTAGTCAAATGGCTGTCTCAGTGTGCTCTGTGGCCCGCTGCTCCGTCTGCTCTGTGACTCACTGCTGCTTGCTGGAGACCAGTTGAGCCTAATCCTGATCTCTGCTGCAGCAGGGGTGGAAGCAAAGAAGCCACGTGGGATTTCTGTATCTGGCCTGTAGCAGCCACCATCAGTCTGACTTCTCTCATTATCCCCCAGTGCTGGCACTGGGATGGCATTAGGGAGAGAAGTGCAACATCCACTGATTTGTTGGTGGGTGTTTCTGACTCCCTTTCAAAGATTCATCTCCCAAATGAGCTTTTTCTTCATGCATGAGGGCATTTTTAGGTCCTGCTGTGTGGTTTGATGCTAAAGATCCCTGACTTTGCTCTGTGCTAGTCTTGCTGATGTTTATAACAATTGTGCTGTAAAATCTTTTGACAGGAGGCAAACTGCTTTTCCCAGGTTCTTTAAACACACAGAGTCCAATTGCCTGTGGTTCAGCACTCTTCAGCAAATGGTATCCTCAGCTCTCAAAGGAAAAAAGTGGAGAGGGAATGGATCAAGTTATAGATGCAAGCAATAGTTATAGAGCAGGGTAAAACAGATGAAATGAATGTGAAAACTGCTGGAGAGCTGCTGTGAAAAACACAGCTTTCAGAGGCTGTAGTGCTGGAGAAGATTCTCAGATTAATCATGGTAGGATGATGGGAAGAAAGGGCAGGTTTTGTATTGGACAAAAGTGACAAGTAAGAGGGGAATGAAGGGTAGGCATCGTAGGATCGGCTGAAATAAAATTCAGGCTTTTTGGAGACACTAGTAAGATGGATCCTGAAACAAATAGAAAACAAGCTGGGGTGTTTGGAGCATAGGCACCAGGCTTCTGGTTGGTGCCTGGTGAGAGGCAGAGGCTTAAAGAAGTACTCACATTCCATAAATCCTCACCTGAAACTGTAATTTTGACTAAGCTACATCTCTGGCAGGGTGAAGAGCACCTTGCTGACCAGTTGTTTTGGAAAGGTGGGAATGTCTACACGGGCAATTTGTAGATATTCACCCTGCAGCTGAAAACATGGCTTTAAACCACGTAGGTCTTTTTAGTGCTGTGGTAGCCAGTCTTCTTCCCTCTGCTTTTTAAGTTGGTCCTCAGAAATTCCTAGGCTAATCTTGCACTAAGAATCTGAGTCATTTATTCTTTGTGTTGCATTAGATAAGTTTGATATTTGAACTGAAGTCTATTGGGTCTTTTACTATCTATTATTACCTTGTTATAGAAAGACTGGACTTTCAGTGAGAACTAGGTCAGGCCTCAATTTGTAATATTATTTGTATTGCAAAGCATGCAGCTAATCAGCAATGGAAAGCAGAAAGGCTGTTACATTAGAGTTGTTTAGATGTGATGTTGGGAGATATGGTGTAGTGGAGGAATTTGTAACAGAGTAGGGCAGATGGTTGGACTCGATGATCCCAAGGGTCTTTTCTAACCCGAATGATTCTATGATTCTATGATTATTCTGCCAGCTCATAAGCTCTGACAGAAGGAAGAAAGCGAGCCATTCCTGGAGCATGGAGATTACATATCCCCAGTTGTTTTGAGCTGAGAGAGATTTTCCAAGAAAATTAGGTGTTCGTTCCTGTGAGATCCCACCTAGCATCTCTACTTGGGGTTGTCTGCCTTTTGTCGTTAACCAGGTGTGTGGTGACCTCTTCTGGTCAATAGAGAATATGCCTCCAAGTTCGCTTAGAACGAGTTCTGGTTAAAAAAAGAAAACGGATCAGAGACTGTGAGAGGTTTTGATAAAATGACCACTTCAGTCTTTGATTGAAGAACACAGCACGTACAGTACCAGAAGGGGCCGAGTGGCTCATTTGCAGGATATAGATTCTGGAAGCCGTGTAAGAACGTGTGAGTGGTTGTGTCTTGGGAAGACGTGTTACGCGTGTGCTATATGAATGAGTGTGCATGACACATGAAAGTTTATGTGTACAGCAGTGTCACATGTTGTGGTTGGTGGCAAATTTAGATCAATGACTACAAGTGTTGATCTGGACTCTTATAATGGATTTTGCAGAATGTAAGTTTCTGTGAGATCAGTGTGGGGAGGACGTTTCTTGAGCTTTTTGTCTGGGATAACATTTGCCAGTTTTTCCTTTGCAACTGAGCACATCCTGGAATAGCTCAGAGCAATGTCAGCAGTGCCCATTGATCTAGAAGGTTTGCTAGCCAAGAAGCCAAATAAAGGGGCAAGTGTTCACACTATCCCATTGTGCTATTTATTGCTGCATGCCATGTGTCAGCGTAGAGTGTGCAGAAGAAGCGGCTGTTTCTAGAAATGGCTAAACACCTACAGGAATGAAATGGCACCTGTCCTAGAAGTTGCTGTGGTTGTTTACTTCCCCTCTCCCGCCCCTCACAGACCAGTGATGAACCTAAGAATAACTTGACTAACTAAAAATGTAATCATTACATAAAGCCTGTCCTCCACTAAACTCTCAGTAGATTTTCCTCAGCCTGTGAGAGAGTGACGCTGTGAATAACCTCAATTTTGTATTCCCAGAGCAGGATACCAATTGTCCGTTAGTTTTAACACATCTCAGACCCATGGACTTTCCTTGACCAGAGTTGTGTCACTAGGTCCCTGCTTTTTGAGAACAGGGAGATAAACCGTCCCGATATTTGTTTGGCAGAGAATTCATCTGTGTATTATTCTTCCTCTTCATAGTCCTTTTCATCGATGCCTCTCATCAGTTCAGGCACAACTGTAAATTTGCATGTGCCCCCATTTGCTCACTAGGATTAGAAGGCAAATCCTTCATGCCACAGTGTGGTTGGCTGTACCGGGGAGGCCACCCTGGGAGTCTGCAGTGGATTCACACTGGGCTTCGTGTGAGCAGGAAGAGAGGTCCTTCCCACCTCGGGTGGGTGAGCCGCGGTGGGAGGAATGCAGCCTCGGCCAGAGCTTAGCTAAGCTGCTCGTTCTTAGTAACTCAGTACAGCTATGGGGACTCTTATCACCCATCGTTCTTGATTTGACAACTCTTCTTTGTTTTCCCAGAAAATACTCACCGTATTTGCCAAGCTTCTGAAAATAGCTACATCCTTTTCTGGTGGAGGATGGCATGGCCATGGTCCAGAGGGGCAGGATATTTTAGCCGCTGCTTGTCAGCACAGCGAGATGGGTGAGTAACGTTCCAAAAACTAACACTTTTAAGCACTTCTATGATAAGGTGCTCAGGCTACAGGGCTGGAGCCTGTGTTCATGCTTGAGATAAACTCCACTGTCAGCACCACATTCACACCTTCCCTGTCACATTAGGCACCCCGTGGGCCTGCCTTTCCCACTAGTCACTTGCTACAAAGCCTCAGCACAGGGGTATCAAGCCCTCTGCCTTCCTCTACAGAGTCCCCAGGGGCTGCATTGCTCCATGTGCCCTTGTGGTGACATTGAGGTGGCTAGAGGATTGGAATAGATTTGTCACCAAGAATTGTCACCCTGAGCTTTCTTTGAACTCAGCCACTTCTCTTTGGGATGCACTGTCTAGCCATTGCTGTCTGGGCAAAGGAGAAATGGATGGACTAGCTATATGTCAGGGCTTGCAGTGTGAGTTAGGGGGTGTACAGTAGTGGGGCTGCTTCCTTGTGTGAGGGCCTACACCACATATGCTCTCTGAAATGACAAAGACTGGGGGAAGGCAGTTAAATCTGCCTGTGGGAGCTGAGAAGAGCAATGACCTCACTCCAAGGTACTTACAGTCCCTCTCTCTCCGCAAAAAGTTAATTTTGAGTCAAATTTTTAGTGGCTACAGGCTGGACAGAGTTATTCTGGAATTACATTATTTCATTTAATTAATTTACAGGGACAAAAGGTAGTTGTGTTAACTAAAAACTGCTAGAAAGTAGAAACTCTCAGGGCTGTGCCAATGGGTAAAAGAATCATTCCTCTAACCAAAATAGTTTAATCACTACAAAAACAGAGCTTAAACCTAGCTGAGGATGAGGACGATATAGAGTTCAAAGGCTTCCTCCTACAGGTGTGGTGTCAGCTTCATGTCACAGAAAAGTGCTCCATGTAAAGGCAAGTTGTATCATACCCGTGCTTCTGATGGGCTTATATGGACGGGGAAATGAATGGGATTTTGTTGCCAAGCTGATGAGGTCCTCTGTTATACTACATCTTTGGAGAGCTAAAGTTCCTACTTAAGTTAATAAAACTGTTAACCAGATCAAGAATCCATGAGACTGGTTGCTGTTGATCAACTGGGTGGGTACAGCTTCAGCTCTCTCTCCCTCTAAGTGTTTCAGTCCAGACCTTGAAGAAGAATTTTCAGCCTTTATGGAGCTAAGCTCTTTACTCTCATAAATGATACAGCCATATTGATGTAGGGAAGGTTTTGGCCATTTGCACAAATCAAAAAAAAAAAAGGCTTATGGCTTCATGTGTGCACAGAGAGCTTCATGTGAGCAAGTCAGCATTTTCACACACTATTTGCTCACACGCAGTAGGGGGGTCAGGCTTGAGTAGCAGCTGCACACGGAGGGGCGTGTGAAGTGTGTCTGTGTGTGCCTGATGGGCCATAGGAAATGGTGACCTCGCTTCCCTATCAGTGATTTAGCTCCATGACCTGTTCAAAGAGGGCCCTGGATGTCACCTTTAACACCCTGGTTGTATTGCTGTGCCCCATTGCAGAGAGTAGGAGGTCCAAGAGTATGTTTGATCCACGTCTGCCTCAACTTCCTGATCTGGGAGCAATTTCTTCTGTGTATCCACTCGCTCTCTCCCCCTAGAGTGGTCTCTGTCTGCTCTGCTGCAGAAGCTGGATGGGAAAGCAATGCAACAGCAAGCAGTAGGGTAAGAATACAGCCACGCAATCCAAGCTGGACACATTACTAGTCCTTTTTACAGGAAATAATGATTCAGTGCTTTCTGAAATGCAGGAGAACCCTCCAAAGGGTCCTTATTTGAGCACTCAAAACCCATCT
The DNA here is from genome assembly GCA_013400055.1 of Nycticryphes semicollaris. Taxonomy (NCBI): domain Eukaryota; kingdom Metazoa; phylum Chordata; class Aves; order Charadriiformes; family Rostratulidae; genus Nycticryphes; species Nycticryphes semicollaris. The sequence goes on along the minus strand of VXBJ01007724.1, from coordinate 442,303 downwards.
TTGAAAAAACTCATCTCATGAACAGGTGTCTATGCTGAAAACCCTTAACTGTTTTCAGTTAAAACCAACACTCTAGTATGGCTTCTCTTTGCATGGCTGATAGGTGCCACAAAACTTCAGAGGCAGAGAGTGCTTTTAGCTTCCCTTGCCCACTGCAGATTCCTCACATAACTTCTGCATTGTTTGACCAAGAGGATTTGTTTTACCATGTCACCTCCCTGAGGAGAGCAACACATTTTTTTGCCTAGTGTTGAAGTGTGAAGACCATTGTGAGCCATGACATCATATCACAGGCCAGAGCAGATCAGGAAATGACCAAGAAGGCCTAAAATATTGGCCCTGGGAAGAATGAATGGAGGAGAGAAGGGATACGATACAGCAATGTTCTTTAGCCTAGATAGGTCAGATGCACCTGGCAAGTGTAATAGGACCAGGAGATCTTTGACACTTTAGCAAATGATGATGATATTTTAGCACGGAGAGATGGCTTGTGAGAGGTAGAGGTGAACCAGGGTGCAAATCCACTAGTTGACATGCTAATAAATCAGGGCTGCCCTAAGACAGTAAGGAGTAAAAGGGATATGGACCTGAACAGCTAGACTGCTCCAAATCTCTCCTTTCTTTAACTCTAGAAGGCTTTAAGTGAATTCTGGGTTCCGATCTCTAACCACAGGTAGAACAATGATTCTCTCCAGACACAGTGAAGAAAGACACATGTGTGTTAATGGCTACAACTGTTCTTGGAGAAGTGGAAAGGAAGGAAGGTCTTAACAGAAAAAAAAGAGCAAACTACGTTTTCTAGAAAATGTAACGTTTTTTTGCAAAAATAAATCGTTGTAAGTATTGGTTCATACACTGAATAGTTTCATTATTTTTGAACTGATGTAAACCAGAAGGGAATTAATCAGTTTAATATTAAAAAAAATTTTTTTGTAAGGTAAATTATCTCTGAGGCCTTGCTCAGTGGGTTACAAAGCTGAGGGCTTGTTTTGGTCGAAGGTTCCAACTGCTGCAGGGCTTATCACTGAAGTCAGAGCCAAGACAAACCTTCAGACTGGGTCATGTCAGTGCCCAGAGCACAGGAAGCTTTCACTGAAGTCCAAACAGAGCTCACTCACAGGCAGATCTGGTGCTGCCTTGCTGTTTGTTTTGTAAATGACCTGCTCCACAAATTGCTAGAGCACATTTCTCTCCCTCTGTACTTCTCTATCCTAGTTTATTTGTGTCAAACATTGAGAGCAAGATGATTTAGCTAAGACTTAGCTCTTTTGGGTCTTTTATTGTGTAATAGGATGGCATGCAGGATTGGCCACTGATTAAAGTACTGCTTTGCGAAGTGGAAATGTGCATCACTCTCATGATCTGCAGTCTGAGCAACTGTCTCTGTATTCTCCTCCTGCATGAAGTATGTATGCTCCCGTCTCACATGGGTATTAAGAAACTGGGTTGTTTTCTGTGCAGCTGTGGCAAGAAAGAGAGCCTTTGCATATACTCAGTAATTGCCTAATGACCAGAAAGCTTCTACTGGAGAAGAGAGGCTGCATTTAAAACTTCTATACCCCCAAACTCTAATACTGTGTGGCTTTCCCAAGCTATTTTTTACATACCCCTAATCGTTATACTACTGTACTTCATACCTCAAACCAGATCCTTACACAGGTCTGAGAGCTTCATTTGATACCCCTTAACTTAGCTTCAAAGCAAGTACCTTCAATGAGACAACAAAATGTCCTGTCCTGGAAGGGCATCCTGTGCTTCTCGGCTCAGTGCCCGATGATTTGTTCCCTAATGATCCCACTGGCTCGAGGCTGCTAAACACAAGTGCTGGTGAGCCATGTGTGGAGGGCAAGAAAGTTCAGAAGGCAGGAATTCCTGGAGCAGCAAGAGGAGGGGGCATGACAGGAAGAGGGGACTGATACTTCACTGAAGAGCCCATCACAAATAGTGCAAGAATAACAGTTCTCTCTCATGGCCACAGATTCCCTTATCTGGGTGCGTTGAGCGGTGGAGCCTGTCGACACTTCTGCCTCGCGCCCTGCTCCGCACTCAGCCGCCCGCAGATACAGAGTGGCTTGAACAAGTTCCAGTGCTCGCTCTCTGGAGCTTCCCAGGACCCCGTGGCGCAGCGCCGTGTGGCAGCCAGGTGACATCACTGCCAGCAGCCCTGGAGGCGCTTCCTGTGTCACATTCCAACTGAAGAGCCTCTTGCCAAATCCTTGTCGTTCTACACAATCTTTTTAGGAACAAATGGTCTAATTTTAGCCTGGCCGCCACAAACACCTTCCTGAAATAGACTCTGACACTCTCCTGCCTTGTGCGTGTTCTTGAGAGTTTAAAAACAAAATCCTCAGTCCTTTGGGTCCATAGCTAATGCCTCCATCAGCCTAAATTTGGGCAGTAAGAAATCCTGAGCAGTGCAGTGGGGAAACTGCTGTCACTGTTAGACTCATACTGAGCAGAGCGAGGACAGGAATGCTCCAGAGAGGCAGGAACTCAGGTGATGGCACATCACAAAGTTCTTTGGATCCAGTCCAATCTGGATGAGCTGTTCTGTATTTCAAGGACTTTGCAATAGAAAGAACTTGGTGTTTTCTGGACTGGCTGCAGCCAGATATGACATTTAGAGGTATAGTGAATGGAGTGTCCTCTGTGATTTCCTAGGACAATTGCTTTAATCACCATCCTTTCTTTTTGAGGCCTAACTAGATGGGCCTTGGCCTAGGAGTCAATAAACTCTGGTTCTGATCCTATAGCACAGACAGTTTGTGTCTGTCTCTGCTGTGTGGCTGAGACTTGCTCTGCGAATGACTAAAAAGCACTTACAGAGGAACTAGAAATTACTGTGATATGAGGACAAGGAGCACAAACTCCACAAAATCACTGGGGTTTTGTGCTCCTGCCTTTTGTTATTTCCATGAGTTTGATTATGCAAGCTCTTGAACTGAAGGATCAATGTAAGTCTGAACTGCTGTCTTTAATTAGCAGAGAGTTAAAAAGCTGTGTCTTTAAGGAACTCTCTAAACAGGAAAGCAAAAAATGTTTTCAGGCAGCTGTTGTCTTTATGTCACTCTCCTGGGAGTGACGCACACTCCCTTTATGTTCCTTTAGACCTGCTAATTAAGCAGCTCCTTGTATCTGCAGGTCAGTTGATCAGCTAATGGACTCCCTGTAGTCTCCAATGCACCGTGTCTTGAAGGATAAATAGGAAAAGGCAAAAAGCCCTTGGGGCTCTAACTGGATCCCAGCTTGACTTGTCCAAGGGGCCTTTTTTGCGCAGGACTTAAAGCAGGCACATGAGACAAAGGACGATAGTCCCCAAGGTTGCTTACCCTGGGGTTTGCTGGGGTCATTGGGTATGTGGCCTAGCCTCTGCAGGGAGACTATTAGCCAGGAGAGCCTCCCAGCTTGCCATCATTCAGCTGAGGACTAAAAATACTGTTGGCTCACATAAGGTGAATGCAAAGTGGCTGGTGTTACTGAATACTCTAAAGGCCAAACCCCTGGCACTTGGCTCCAGCTGGGCTTTAATGGACGAGAACAAAAGTGGCAGTAGGGCTTCATTTGCTGAGCATCCCAGCAGGAGCTGGGAATATGACAGCACGTTAATGGAAGGACAGAAGGGACTTGGGGGACAGGACTTTTCCATTCTGGGTGAGCACTTGAATTACCCCCACTGCTGTACAGCATGGGATAGCTTTTGCTCTCTTTCTCGAGCTGCATCAGCCAGGATCTTTGAAATGTCATTGGCAAACCTTGTCAAACTGATGAATTTCAAGGAACTATTTTTCTTTCCAGCTTCCCACCCCCTTCTAATTTTGACATGTCTCTAATAATAAACATTTTCACACCCTGAAAAGCAGTACAGAGCCCACAGGTTAGGTGACTTACTGGAGGTCATTGAACAAGTTGTTAACAGAGTTAAGTGCTCAGCTTCTATTTCTGCATCTGGGCTATAGAGATCATCCCAACTGTCCTGGAATACCTGAGAGTAGGCAGCAGTCATTGCCAGAGGGGGTTTGGGAATCAGGACCATCTAGAAGCTGACAAATACTCCAGGATATGTGCTTTTTTCTATTTCATTTTATTGATCTGCCTCCCCACCCGCTCTCTGGTTTCAAGGGCACGTTCCCATTTAATGTCTTGTCTTGAAATACCTTTTTTGCCCTTCTAGCTTCTCAGTCCTTATCTGCCTCAAGAGGAAAATGCTGTGGCAACTTGGTGGCATTCTCTTCTTCTTACACTGCTTGTGACAAAGTGTGTGTGGGACTGGAGTCCAGTCTTTTTTTGGCAGCCCAAAAGGCTTCTTGGAGGCCTGTGAATGCAGCATTTGTCAGGCGAGCCTGTAATGACACCTGGCGTTCAGTCTAGGACAATGCTGATTGTTGTTCTGCCCTGCTCCGGCTTTGTGAGAATTCAGATGTGAACAGGATGGCTGAAGGGGGAAGAAGAGATTCTTTTTTCTAAAGCTGCTGAGAGGACCCGGACAGTTTATATTCCAGACTCTGCACCCCGTGTAACTCAGTAGTATGACTGGAACAGGGTGGCTAAAATAATCAATATTATCTTTATGGAAATGAGGTGTAACCTTTGAGTGATACTCAGGGAAAGCTATGGAGAAAGTTATCTCTGCAGGATTTTTCTGTTAGAAGTTATTCTCTGTGCCTTTGATTAGGTTGAAATCCACTACCCTTCATAGAGCAAACTTCAGACTTGGTATTAGTCTGATACAGACCCAGTTTTCAGTCCAGAAAATGTTTTGTCTTACCAGAAGCCAGTCTCAGCGGTAGGCCCAGCAAACCTGGTACAACCACAGCCTTCATCCACTCCAAGGTTTCTAAGTTAGGCATACACAACCCAAAAATCTTTGGAAACTAAGCCACCATATCAAAGCATCAGCTGTATGATAAAAAGCAGCTCATCGCTTCCTCCTTCCTCTCTGGAGAGCTACTGTTAAGAGTTGAACCAAAGCTTGTTTCGTTAATAAACACTAATTGCCGTCTATCATCAAGCACATAGGGCCATTTTCTACTATTTTCTCAATTAAAAATCTACTCTGAAGCCTCTGAAGAGATGAAGATCAGAACAGGCTCAATTTTCCATGCAAATAATTTTGCCTCTGATCTTGACCCAGGATTTTCATAACAATTAGAGCCAGCATGGGGCTCCCGTGGCACCGAGCTGCCCTGCGGTACCCAGCTGTCCCTCTCCCTCTCCCCAGTGGTGTCCCTTTCATGCCTGCTTGTGAAGGGATATGTGCACCTGAGGCATTTTCCTTTGCTCACTTGAAAGTCATAGCACTTCAACGTTTTCCTCAGTCCCCCCTTTCTGTTTTTTTTTGTTTGTTTGTTTTTTTCCCCCACATTTGATCCCACTTGCTGAGTGCTGACAAGAACCACATGAAAAGATTCCAGCCTTTCAGTATCAGTACTGGGCATCAACCTACATTTATATATGTGGTTTTGAGTAATGTGATTGTGTGGATGTTTAATGCTGTGTGAGCATGCCTGGGCAGCTTCCGGACTTCTCTAGTAATGCATCATCAAGCATTTAAAAAAAAACAATAACACTTCACCATCCCTTTGGATGCAGGAGACTGACTTTAAAAATAGGTAGGGTTTTTTTAAGTGTTTGATTTGTTGTCCTCACGGCTTTCTGTGATGCAGCTTGCTGTAATGTGATTTACATTAGTTTTCTTTGATGCAAAAGTATTGGAGCAACTTAGCAGCTGCCTTAATGGGAAAAATCTTAACCACATGCTTGCAGATATCTTGTAATAGAAATGAAATTGTATTTTCACCAATGTAAGAATTCCATATAGACACGTTCTGAGATTTGGGAAGGCGGGAAGGGAAGTTGTGCCTGAGATGGTCAAAATAATTTGTTAGGTTTCTATAAGTAGTGAAACTGGAGTGACCATTGTGACCACCGAAGCACAATCTTGCATCAGTTGAATTACTTAATTTACTTGAAATAATTCTGGCTTGAACTGGGGAATATATTTTTAGAACATCACCTGATCTTGACTCGTAAGGCACTAGTGGTAGTTAGTTTTGTGGTTTGTTCTTTTTCGCATAGAAATATGCATCCTACATTTATTGTGAATATTTCACCCTCTGATTTTGATTTACTTATCTACAAGGGCACATAGTTCTTTAGCTGACCTTCAGAGATCCCCAGCTCTTGAGAGCAAGTTGACCTCATCGCCTCAGGCAAAGCTGGCTTCACATAGAGCCACACGTTCTCCTACAGTGACTGTCCCTGAGCTGACTGGGTGGAGCAGCTCTTGGCTTTATCCTGTAGGGAGACAACTTGTGTGAGGTTTTTCAGTCGTTCTTATTAGCCAAGTGAACTACAAAGAGATGCCCCACCAGCTTCATTTTTAGCTCAGAAAGCTACTTTTATTTTGGCCAATTAAGGAAATACATAAAAACAAAGACCAACTACAACTTTTCAAGCTTGACTTACTCTTAAATACATACCTTTATTTTTGTTGCCTTTTACAACCATTAAGCACTGTCTTACCTCCCTTAAAAAAATTTCCTAAGGTCTTTCCTTTTTGCAGTAGTAATGCTCTACATAAACCTGTTGATTGGGAGAGGAAACAAGCCAAACCCTCTCTCCCACACTTGTTCTTCTGTTCCCATCAGAATGGTTCCATCATTCTGGAATTTCTCAATAAAGGTGATTAGCAGGATAGGGTTAATGATAAGTGCAGCCCACCTATAAATTAATTTAACTCCATGTAGAGTTACTAATTATCAGTGTCAGGAAATAATTCAGTTTGCTTTGACTTCTCTGAGTGATATGTAGAAGAGGAATTTACTATGCTCTGCATATCGCTGCGGAGAAGTCTTTTCCTCCAACACGAAAAGCAAATTACAATTTGATGGGAGCTTGTCCTTCTGATGTCTTCCATGGAGCTAGACTGCATCTTTGTCTCACCATCACCCCCTTATTGATTAGATAAATGGGGAAAATATGTGTATAAAGAGGAGATTCCTCTGTAGTGGAGAGCAGCTGGAAAGACAAAGTGCTGCAGAGACTTAATAGAAATAAATAAATATTGTTCCCACTTCATTTGCATCTCTGGAACAGTGATCAAAAAGAGTAATTAGCCTATCTTCTTCTCCATCAGGGTCTGCTATCTACAGTTACATATGCCTTGCAAGCGATAGTTTACTGGAGAGATGTACAGGCTGTCTTGAAATAAGCTGGCTCAGGTTCTGAAAGTGTCCTCACTGTGTTTGTACTTCTCTGGCTAGATTCTGTGTCACCTGCAAATCTAAACCTAGAATATAGCTTTACTGGAGTGAAAGGAGTCACATTGCTGTCTTTTACCTACCACTCCTGCTCCTTCCTGATGGAGTTCCACCTGAACTTTTGTAGCTGCTTCTTATTTAGAGACACCTTTCTAAATTTCTGATGGTGTTTTAGGTTCCCAAGTAAATATACTAGTTAAAAATGGGAATTGTGGCTAAGGACAAGAAGGGAATGTTATTTATAAGAAATGTGTGTACCAGGCAATCCATTTCTTGTCCTGTCACATTTCTTCTACAAAACCTGGCAGAAACTCATTCTTCCATGTTGCATGAGCTCGAAGCTGTGCCCTGTGTTCTAAACTTGTACCTTTGTCACCTTGCCCCAAAGCAGGTGAGCCTGATGAAGTGAAGTTCTCCTGGAGGCTCCGGTGGGAGCTTTGATGACAGCCATTCCTCTGCTTCTGACTCGTGCCACAGGTGGCACTCTCAGGGCTCCAGGCTGGTCTGGGACTCCCTCGAGTGTCTCTGTCGGGGCTCTGCTCAGCCAGTGCTGCTCCCACAGCATCTGCACTGCGCTGTCAACAGAGAGGAGCACACATTAGAGCTTCTATTTGTACCAAGCAGAGCCTTCTACTTGCAGGGCAAAGACTCAAGTTCTATGTGTCTTAGCCCTTAGTGACTGGCCCATTACCTGGGACCTGCTAAGCCTTCACCTCCTTACTTGTTGAACAGCGCCCTGGCTGCTTTCCATCTTCTTTTTCTTGGAGATCACTGGATTCCAGTGACACACCAGGCTGTCATTTTGGACACTGTAGTTCTTGTTACCGAGAAGCCAGTAGGTTTTCATTTTCCCTTTGCCCTGGGCCAAGAAAAGGAGAGAGCAAAAACCAGCTATTTTCATGGGATGTGAAAGAGAACAGAGAATAACTATGGTCAGGGTTACTACCTGTATTGTATTTGTTATCTCTTCTTCTCTTAATCGACTGATGGTTGGGTAAAGAATTGTAATTTCTATGTGGTTTGGGTGCTAATAATTCTTTCCATACAGAAAAAGGCCTTGCAGGTCACTGGCAGTATTGCTAAGGATTTAAAATCACCTTACAGGCATGGGTGTTTTTAAATGAATCCTAGCACACGCGTATTCCTGTAGTTCCATGCAGGTGAAGACAGGGCAGCTGTATTTCAGAGCACACAGTAATATTTTTGTGTCTGTTAGGAGGAGTTAACGTACAGACACTTCCAACTGAATTAGCAAAAGGACCTTGGGGCTACGGTTAAAAAATTGACTTGTAATCCATAGAAGAGCAATGGTCAAATCTATCAGGTCACCTTCCTATCTCATTAAACTCGTTTGCTGTTGCAAAGTTACAGAAATGCTGTTACCTTGACTTCAATTTCTCCTCTCAGTTCAATTTCATATGCATCGTCTGTGAGAAGAGCATCATATGTAGCAGAACTGATGTGAATCTTCTGCGCTAGGATTCAGAACAGAGCATTAGAAATGAAGGATTCCACTGTTCCCAGAGACCATACACCAGCCCTCCTGCGTTTCCCAGTGCAGTGTTTCCACCTTCTCTTTGGAAAATGTTAAGGTTAAGGAAGAAGCACCAGGAAGGGGAAGGGGCCTTAAGCGTTGGTTGAGGACTGTACACAGATGTCAGCTAAACATAGGAGCAGTTCAGCATCACAAACCAGTGAAAATCAGTGGTGCTGGTAGCAAAGGCAGTGTAAAAGGCTGGGCCAAGAAAACATGCGCTGCTCTCTTCTGTGTAGCCAGGGTGTTTAACTGCATTAAAGTCCTTCAAATCAATCTCTGCTTACCTTGTGCTGTTTGTCACCCTCTTTCTCCTCTAATTTTCAGCGGCATAAGGGATGTGTATACACAAGAGTTTCTCCTGCTTATTTGATAATTATTATATGCATAAGGAACTGCAGGTCCAGCCTGTGCTGGTTCTTTAGATCTATGGTAATTAGTTCTCTAGCCTGGGATGTACCACAGGGAATGCTCCTTCTCCTGTACAAACTTTATTTCACCCTTGGCCATGCCCAGTATGAGGGTGTTAGAGACTTTCCTTTCGCTGCAGTACCCAAGAGATGTATAGTTCAGGTGTGAGCCTGACTGGCATGTAAGGAACGCACAGATTGTGCCCGAGTCACTTACGCAAGCTGGTGGACTCCATGCGGGAGGCGGTGTTTACGGTGTCCCCAAAAAGGCAATACCGAGGCATTTTGTACCCTACAACTCCAGCCACGCAGGGTCCTGAGGAAACACAAGGCAGAGAGACCCCAATAAGAAACAAGTGGAAGTGCAGGGAGGTGCCAAATGCAGACCTTTGCTAGTCACTCTGGATCCTCGGACAGCAATGGGAATTGGGAACACTCAGTGCATCTAGGGCCTGGCTACACAGTGTTTACTTAAGGAGAGAAGTCACAATTTGATTAGCTCTAGCTAATTGCTGCTGATATCAGGGGGAGATGCACTTTGGCAATGCTCATTTCACAGCCCTTTCCACCCTGATGCAACAAAAATCATTTCACCCCACTGTTACTACGGGAACTGGGAGAAATACTCGTCCTGGAGTCAATGGCTTGTACAAAAATGTAGAATTCTTTTCTCCTCATGTAGACTGTTTCTTATTCTCTTTTTCTTCTGCCTCCACCTCAGCCCCCGTACCTGTGTGTATCCCAGCCCGCAGCTGCAGTCTGCCTGTTGGCATATGGGGGATCACAACCTGACGAACTGCTGCCACCAGGTCCAGAGACATTTTGGCGATCTCATCAGCGTGTTTGGTGCCGTTCCTCTCTGGCAGGCCACTCACTACCATGTAGGCATCACCGATGGTTTCCACCTGATGGGAAGGGGCACATGTCACTGAGTGGCAAACACCAAGCTTTTCTTTCAAAAGGAGACCAGAATAAAATAAATAAAATGTATCTCAGCTGTCCACCACTTGCCAAGCTGTGGCATAGTCCCTGTGCGATGGTGGCTCTTGGATTTCATGGCTTTTGGCCAGCTGGCCTGGTGTATTTGAGATTCACTAGGGAACAAAGTAAGAAAGATTTCAGCAAGTGCCAGATTCATTGGCTGCAGGCTTGGACTCACCTTGTAAACATCGTAAGACTCAATCCTGCTGTCAAAGCAGACGTACAGATTGTTGAGCATCTCAACGACTTGCAAGGGAGTGCAGGAGGCAGCAATGCTTGTGAACCCCACAATGTCTGAGAAAAAGATGGTCACCTGTCACAGGGAGAAGGAAAGCGTGAAGCTGAGGTCTCCAGGCAGCAGTGGCTGAGCCCTCGAAGGGTTTGGGGATTTGTGAAGTTCAGAACAGGGCAGCCTAAGGTGCAGGCTGCACAGAGAACCAGCGTTGCAGAACTGAATAGATACAATCCTAAATGAACAAGCTCTGGCTCTGAATTGTTCTCTGTTACTTTGACAGATAAATTATGCTTAGCTCCAAAGTTTATCATCTGCGCTTCTCTGAATACCTGAGCTAGATGGGAGACTGAAAATCAAATGCTTTGAATCTTGTGCACAGTGATCTACACACTTATTGTAGTAGGGCCTGATTTTTCTTTTAAAGTGATTTAAAACTGTGGTGGAGATCTCAACTAGGTATCTGAACAAACTGTGAAATAAAAACTCAACTGCTGTGCCTGCTCTTGTTGAATTAGGAAATATTAGCTGGATTTTGGTTTTCTTCAAGTGACGTTTGTCACTATCAAGTAGTTTACAAAGAAATTAACTTTAATAAAAACAGAGTTATAAAAGAAAGAACAGCAGAAATATAACTGAGGAAGGGAAATGTGTGTTGTAGCTTTTGGCAAAGAATTAAGTGTTTCTTCTCTGTGCTGCCTGAACTTTAACAGTGTTTAAACTAAACTTGTTCTTCTTTTTGTCTTTGGTAATACCAATTATTCCAGGAGAGCCGCCTTTTCGCTTCCTGCCTTGGTTCAGCTACTTTTGATGTCATAACTATTGTAAATTGTAATTAATCGTGCAATTACAGGTTGCTGTTTCGATAATGACACCTACAAATTAAATGCAAACATTTATTACTGTGTTTCACAGCTGAAAGTAACAGAGCATCCTGGGGAAGAAGAGTGAATAGAGTCGCAATTGCTGTAGCAGGAGGCTTTAGGCTGTGGCTGTGGCTGTGCAACACAGCTGCCGCATTCAGCGTTGATGGCAGCATCCATGCTCTGAGGCAGAGCTGCCAATAAATGGGTTTCTGGCCAAACTCAACCCTTGTTTTTGTGTTGACAGGCTTTGTTACATTATATACTTGAGGCTACGAGATCATCCGTCCCTCTCATCCTTCTCTACGTCCTGTCTTGGGGAAGAAACTCAGATCTTGCTCCTGTGTACTCATGATCTAGTGATGCTGGATCTTAAACCCAAAGAAGACAACTTGCCAACACAGAATCTTTGTCACCTAAAGCTACGCTGCTGGAAATTTCAGCTCTTCTCTCCCTATCAGCCTAAGTACTTCATGGCACTTTGTACAGCTCTTTCCAAAACCCATCATGAATGTTTGGGTTTCCATCCAAACTCAACTCCGGATTCCTCAAGCAGTGGCAAGGTAGGTGCTTTTTCTATCCTTGGTGACAGCATCCTTTCCATTTTCTAACCTGATCATAGTTTTCTGCCTCAACTTTTTGGCATTTCCTTAGCTGCTTGGCCACAGATTTTGGCAACATCTGGTGTAGGAGGTCCTCAGCTAGCTGCCTCTCCCTTTTCAAGTCCTCTGTCTTTTCCTTGATATTCCTGGCATAACTGTGTATCCAATCTGTCATTTGCTTGAAGGACATCAGGATTGTGGGGTAAATGAGGCAAGCTATCACTAACAGACCGATCTTAAGGCTCATTGTGGACAGGATTTCTTTAGATTTCTTGATAAGCTTTTTCTGTCCCTTCTGCAGTAGACAGCTCTGTATGGAATGCAGTCCCTTTACCAAGGCTTCAGTGGACACAAATTCATCCGAGCCCAGGAGTGGGATGAAAAAAGAGATTCCCTCATAGTGAGTGAAGGGAATTGAGAGATTGACGTTATCCGTCCAGCACTTCTGTACACTCTCTGATGAGAAAATAGCATAGTTCAGAACGGCCAAAAATGGGTGCAAGGTTGTTTGAAAGCTTGTAGATCCTGACATTAAATGAGCTTTAAGCATGGCTTCTCTTATTTGAAGTATAAGTTTAAAAGCTACTACGTCTGCCCAGTCAGGATTGTATCTCATAGCTTTGAGGTCTTCACGAGGACTGTTAAAACGCTCCAACAGCTCAGAGATGGCTCTGGAGAGCACCTGGCTGACTTCAGTGTCCCTTGTGCTATTTAATTTTTGTCTCATGTCAGTGATGTAAAATCTACAGATGGAGATTTTTTCCTTCTTGCATTGGCAATTCTCACAATGCAGTTCTGCTTCGCTTGCCTTACAGAGAGAGTTTAAATTCCCTAACAACTGAGCATGTAATGATCTGTTCCTCTTGTGTGCTGCTGGGGAGAGCCAGCTGTGCCTTTCTTCCTGCAGGAGCTGGATGAGGCGAACAGCCCAAAGGTTTTCACAGGATGCAAGGTCCTGAAGGGCTTTCCCTGTGTTTCTCCATATTTCCAAGCTGTTGCTCAAATCAAAAGAAATGGCTCCGAGAAGGCTGCAGAGGGAAACCATGCATGCTGTCAAACTCCTTTGAACTGTTTTTCTACCACCAGCATTGGAGGGGGGAGAACATCTGAAAAAAAAAAAAAAAAAGAATGAAAAATAAGAAAGAGTGAAAGAGTGAGGATGTCTGATCCCTGGGATGTTTCTTGCAGCTCCTGAAAATGTAACTGGAGCTCATAGCGATGTTTAACAATTCATGTGGATTCTGAATGTACAGGGAACATGCATTAGCTGAATGTTATTGAAAGACCTATAGTATTGTATTTTGTTCCACCTGACATTTTATTTTAGAAGAAAAGGTGTAGTCAAGAGACTGTTTCTGTGACACATTGAGCTGCAAAAATACATGAATGAAATCATACATTTTTTTCTGTGAGTATTAAGACTGATATCATCATTTGCTGTAGGTTTTATTCTCTCTGGTACTGTTATCCAAATCTTAAAGAAGCCCATGAAAAGATGGGTTACTTATTTCAGTGGTTACAAACTGGAACTGTTGAATTCTTTTAGAGCTTTTAGAATTTGTTCTTAATAGGAATTTCTATATGATGAATAATTTGTGTTGATTTGTTCAAATGAGTTCAGATGTTTCCACAATATTGTCTAAATATTTCAGAAGGAAAATTAATCAAATTTCAGTTTTGTTTCAGTTTTTACAGAAGTAGATACATATCTAATTTTTACTGTTTGAGCTTCACGATTACCTTTCCTGTTTCATGCTACACATAATTGTCATCTGTGTTCTGCACGGCGAAGTAACCTCCGACAATTTTTGTTTTCAGAACTATTAATCAGTTATAATATTACATTGATGATACTCATGAAAACAACTCAGGATGTTTTGCTGAAGCTGGAGACTCCTGAACAACTGGGCAACTCTTATTTCCACTGATAAAGAACAAACTGGGGACTGGGTTCCTGACCGGTTCATTCGGTTCAGTTCTTGTTTTCCCTCCTCAGATCCCCTGCTCTTTCAGATAGGTGAAAATACATTTTTAAGAAGGTAAACATTTTTCACCAGAGGCTGGTGTTAGGCAAAACAAGTTCCTGCTTGGCTCTTTGCAGCAGAATGGTGGTCAATGGTTGTAAAGTAGAAGAAAAGGAATAAGAGTATAGTCCCCAAAGAGGATAAACAGCCATGTTTTCTTTTACTTAATGCAATTTATATTTAATAATATATATTTATTTATTGTCAATCCAAGTGTAACGACTGCATGTCTGACTGAAAGGAACTGCAAGCCTAGAAAAATTTATCTTTGAACCCAGATGTGTTTCTGGTCTCACAACGAGCTTCCAGTCTTTTCCTTATGCTATCTACTGCTTACCTTTGAGTTGCTGTCCTCCATTTCTAATCTATCATATTACTTTTGAATCCACCAAAATACATGCCAGGAGCAAGAATAAAAAAGCAATAAAAATCCACCTTGATTTAATACTGCCTACCTTTCATTACAACCAGAGAAATATAATAGGGGCTTTAATTTAGTACCAGGCTAAAAGGTGGTGATTTTGGTTGTGCTTTGCAAAAAGTCCCCATTTGTGTCTGTGTGTCAGCTGCCAGTTCCGAGCTCTTCACCTGGTGTCTGAATGACTTAAAAACAACCAACATGGACGTGAAGGAGGTAAGTCTGCAGAGATGCTGCCAGCACTCACTGCTAGACCTTAGCCTTCCCCTTACTAAGTCTCATGACCTTTTTGAACACGAGGTGTTCAAAACCTCTCTGAAAGCATTTTCCAGTGCTCCCACACTCACCTGCATGGACCTGTGGGTGCCCGTGCTGCCTTCCTGCTGGGCATCACCCCTGCCCGCTCCGGTGAGTCCTGTGAGCTGCGAGAGAGTGAGCCCTCGCTGCCTTCAGCCCCGACAGTACCTCCCTGTCTGCCCCTGGCCCCTCTGGAGCTGCTCCTGTGGCTCTTTCCGACCGCCCAGCCGAGGGCAGGGAGCTCCAGGGAAAGGCTGTAAAAGGGGCTCCAGCGTTATCACTAAATACAGTCTCTGGTCCTGACAATACGCAAGAAGAAGCGACAGGGACACGTGTTTTTATTTCATGTTGCAAAAAATAGTGTTTATTGCAGTCTGGTTAGGTATAATGCTTGTGTTGTTAAAAGCATAATTTCCCAACTCTTTGTGATCAAAGGTGTCGTGATTATGACTTTATTGGAACTGTTTTCTTTCTTGGCATCTGTCATCTGGTTCTCTTTGGATTAGTAGCTTGCCATAACCTAAAATGCAAAACAAGTGAAAAATCAGATAATGAGACCCAGGTATTTGTGAATAGTATATGTTGCATTGAAGATGAAGGATTTAAGTAACTGAAACAAGACTTTTGCTTCTCAGTCACTTTTTAGATTAAAGTTTATATTAAATTAAAAAATAATTGAAGTTCTAGCATGTGCTGCCTTCCAGAATGCAATTGCAGCAATCACTGTTGTTGATGAATACAAATTTGAGTGATAATTTCTGAAATCATACCAGTAAAATCTTTGTAACTATAAATATAGCTCTAGTGTACAGGGAGAATGCATTCTGAAACACTCAAATTAATTAAAAGTGAAAATAATTTGTGTAACTGTTTAAGAAAAGGATACTTTATTTTTGCTTTTGCACTGCTAAGGGCTTATCTACAGAGGTTACTCTAGGGAAAGTAGCATTTAAATCAAAAGTAATAGAGGTCCCTGGGTAGGTGGTAGAAATCTCAGTCAGAGAGAACATCAGAAATCACTAAGTCTCTGTATTCTCCAGCAGCATCATCTAGAAACTTACCCCCTGGATCCAGTCATTGTAAGCAGACACACGGGTGAAGACAGAAGGCTTGTGATAATAGTTGCAGCCAAGGGAAGAGCCAAAGCTGACGATACCGTGCACTTCCCACCTGCCATCAGCACCTTGGCAGTTCAGTGGGCCACCAGAGTCCCCCTGGAAGGAAGGGAGAACACAGTTAATGGCAGTCATAGTGTGAATAGCTCCTCATTGGTTTTTTTTATGCTTTTCTTCCCATTAGGCTTGTTTGTGCCTGAAACCAGCGGTGTTCTCTGAACTCACATTGCAACTGGAGGTGATTCCATCCCCACCAGCACACACCATGGTGGGTTTCACTGTGCTTCCCCACCAGCTAGGCCTGGAGCAAGTCGCGTAATCCACCACCAGCAAAAGACCTTGCTGCAGGTCATCTGGAAGAGCTCCGTTTGCTGGGAGGGAAGAGAAACAAAGGAGTCATGGTACCAGCTGGCGCTGAAGAAAGAACAAAACTGCATTGTTAAGTTTCTTCCGGGATCTGGGTACTATCCCTCCAGGTAAGAATCTCCACAGGGACTGTATTAAAGGAGAAACTGTACAATCCATTCCCTAGCTCCATTTTTTTACATATATATAAATATATATATATGCCTTAACTTATTAATAATTTGCATGCTATTTAAAAATGTCTCCTTGTTAGAGAAATAAAGGGCTGCTCTTTGTTCAGGAGTTTGCAATTGACATAGCGCGATAGCAATTGCCTCTTGAGCCCACCTGAAGCTTCTGCTGAAGCCTCTGAGAGTTTCTCCACTTTACATCTATTCCCTTATGTGTCTTTTCAGTCATTCAGTGGGGGGTTTTAGCATTAGCAAATTCACCCTTCTGCATGCTGTAAATGTTTGGTTTACAGTAGTTTCCACAAGCATAGGATGGGGCCCTCTAGTGCATTACTAACCCCATTACAAGCAAAATAAACTTGAAAGGCAGGGAAAAATCATACTGTGTGAGTGAAGTGGGGCCTGATAAACCACCTCACTACACTGAGGCTGAGGCGATCATCAGCAGCAGCCTTTTCCCAATCAACCCAAAAGGAGAAAGCAAGATTTTGTTCCACAATTTTGTTAATGTCCAAGTACTTACTCTGCAGTCTTCCCCATCCCGTCACGTAGCAGGCGGTGTTGGATGAGAGGATGCTCTGTGTAGGGGGCAGGCAGGCCAGCTTAATGTGCTTAGTTAAGCTGACGTGCTCACTGAGCTTGATCAGAGCAATGTCGTACCTGTGGGCATATGCATGCATTTGAGAGTGGGGAAGAGAAGGGGAAGGGGTGAAGAGGTTTGCCAACAGATTAAGACACAGTCGCATGAATACTTAGCAGTAATACAGCACCCGGCCTATTCAAGAGAGATGCAAAGCAGCAAGGAGGCCAGCACATAAGCAAGAAAGATTCCTCCACCCTCAAAGCAATGGGGAAATCTACAGACTGGAAGACTATTCCCTGCAGAACTATCCACTTCCCTGCTGGCAGCTTTCTGGAAATTGCCTTTTATAGATTCTTTTCACCAAAACCAAGCATGTGTTAGGACTAATTCCAAGGAGCTGGAAATTCAGAAGATTTCTTTGCTAATGCCCTTACCCTGCAGCAGGACATAGGAGTCCTTCAGCAAGAAAGATAGTGATACCATTGATCAATAATATTCTGTGTTTATGCCGTTCATAGGAGGGCTTCAAAGAGCATTAATTCATTCCCTCCCCCTGTACAAAAGAAATCTTTGCATAGAACAGCTTCCCACCCAAGCCTAAACATGCAAAATGGCATCTGCAAACACAGTTAATCAATAAATAATTAATATTGGAAGTTCTTTATCTTCTCTTGAGGGGAAAACTGGAGTCTTAACTCTTATGTATAAGCAAACATTCAGAAGTACTGCTGTAAGAAGTGGCTCTAAACACTTACGCATTTAGTTGACACAACTCATGGTGGGATTCAGGCAGTTTGATTTTTGCCCTCTATCTAATAACTGAAAAAATACTTGCCACCACCTTACCCATTTGCAACATTCTGTGGATCCCAGTTCTCATTAACAATGATTTTTTCTGGAAAACTTTCAACTGATCCTTCTTCCGCAGCTGCCAGATTGTATTTTCCAAGAAGTACGCGATAGTTCCTAGAAGAACTGGGCAAGAAAAGGAGCAACGGTTATGCAGCTGATGGTTTGCTGCTCGGGCATCTGCATCTCTGCCACCTGAGATGCTCAGTAAGAACATCCTTAATACTAATCTCACATCAGATGCATGATTTTGCCTGGAGCTGAGCCAACATCTGACTGATTTGCCAAGGACAAAGCCAGGTTTAACAATCATTTCATCTCCAAGCCATCCTGCCAACCCCTGCTGAAGGCTTCATTAACAAACCCAAGATGCCTCCAATCTTTGCAGGATTCAGCTCATATTCTTCAATGAAGTAAACATTTGGACTGCTTTTTGAGCAGTGATAAACAGCTTCACTGATAAACAGCTGTGCAACAGATATAATAGGTAGGATTTATAATAATAGCCCGCATCCAGCCCTTCTTATTTCACATTCTGACATTTTCTACAACTTAGTGTTACGATAACCAAGAACTGGATGTACATATTCGAGGACGTAACCAAACCAAAATGGGGTCATCTTTGTGGAAACAGTTTTGATGATGAAAGGGCATAGTTGTACCTGATCATTTCTTTGTAATATGAAGAGCTTACTGAAAATGCCTGGTGTATTTGTGATTGTTTCTTCGGAGAGGGGATTGATTAGTTAATCTGTGGATTTCACTGCCATGTATATTATAGAAACAGGCATTTTAATAACAACTGCAAGAAATAATGAGGTTTGTAGTTATTTACAGAAAATTAAGAATATTTCATTCATATAATTGTATGAGGGGTTTCCCCCCCTCTACTTCTATTTTAAGGAAATTATAAGGTGTCATTCTTCTTCTGACCTAATGTAATCAAAAGATGAGATGTAAAACTCGGAGCTCTTAATTGGGAAAGGGAGAACTGGCATTAATACAGTTTTGCTTCATCTCTTGCTTCTTCCTGGGCACAGACTGTCACTCGGTCACTTACCTGATGCAGTGGGCAGCTGTCATCACCCAGTTGGTTGCAATGAGGGTTCCTCCGCAGGTGTGATACCATTTGCCATTTGAACTGAATTGAAGGGAGGCCTAGGATCAACACAACAAGTTAAGGCTCAGATCTTTGCTTACTGATTGTTTTCATTGTCGCATTTTCTTCCTACACCCAGAACACAACTTGCTGCTGGGAGATGGTGAGAGGCTTTTAAGCAACAGGTTTCCAACTCCTAGACAGAAAAAAAAGGTTTCCTTCCTTCCCTATCATACAATAGCTTCATTTATTTTATTTTTAATGTTGTTTCTTCCAAAGTCCTTGCTAAGCCTGGCCCAAATAGAGCATTTCATTTGCTTCAGAAATGTATTTTTTAACTCCATGTATAATTACACTCCAGTGGGCATTGTATGCTCCACTGAACTTCACAGTCACCTTGCTTAAATATGGGATGGTGCCTAAAACTACTGAGAGAACGCGACAATCTGCATAAGCAGCACGAAGTGGCACACTCAGAGCTGTCTTAGATTGGAAACTTCTGGGATTAATCAGAATACAGCAGTCAAACCCTAAGATGTATCAAGTGAAACAGAAGACCTGGGTTTGGTCAGCAGTGTTGTGGGAATGTGGCACAACCCAGGTTGTTCCAGGGAAGGCACAAAGTGACTTACCTGCCAGGGCCAGCTGTAAGGTCTTGCGTCTTCCCCTCCGACGACTCTAGACACAGAGGGTGGGTAGGCAGGAACCCCACAGCCAAAGGCTAGAAGATATTCAAAATAGAATGTATTTTAAAAGTAGGAGGCGTAAAAAAATGTCTGTTTTTAAAATATAGACTGTGTACAGAACATTGAAAGGTACAAATACAGGCTGTGATTTAACATGGTACAAGTGAAGATACAGTCATTAGTCAAAACTGACCAATGTTACAGAAAGCCTTTTTGAATGGCTTCATTTTTCTTACAGATAATCAAATCAAGTTGGCTTAGCCAAATTCTCATGTGTCAGCTGAGATGCAGCTCTGAAACGATCCAACAATTTGATGTGGATTAACTGTATTTCAGTGTATTCGAGCTAAGTACAATAACTTTGAATTTCCTAAAGGCTGAGAACATTAATGTTAATCAAACCCCCAGAAGAAGAACAGAATAGTGCAGCACCTAGTTACTGTTGTGAGAGAACAGCCTATGCTGTATATCTTTTTGCCTTGTTGCAGGATGTCTAATTTCCCTAAAAAAAGGAAACTAATGCTGAAATTGGGTACATACCTGCAGCTGCCAGAGCCAACACAGCAAAGAGAACTCCAAGCATGATTCCGGTGAGCTGTCTGCTGCAGGCTCTGCTGTGCAAGCCATTTTATATGTTATCCTTTATCTCTGCAACACGTGATTTAAAATGTAGTGGTATTCTGATACCAATGGAAAACTTGTGTAATCGTGGGATAATTTTTTATATGCACAAGTGTTGGAAAAAAAACCCAATTTAGATGGACCTTGGGTCCAGGCTATATAAACAACTTAGTCCAAAAAAAAATTCCAGCTGAGCTGCACGTTATCTGTAGCAGCTGCTTGCTTTCCCATTGCCTTGAAAATTCATCACCAACGTGTTTTCTGAAGGAATATGTTAAATGAATTATTCTAACACTTGATGGTATGTCAGCAGTGTGTTATCTATTCAGGCAGTGATAGATTCAGACATGTCAGTGGGGCTGGATTAGACGGTCTCTGGGGACCCTCTTCCAACCTTAATTATTGTACGATTCTGTGATTGCTTGAAATTTTATTTTATTCTGATTTGTTGTATGCTTGATGACAACTACTACTGTGTACTGACTGAAAACCCCTATGTTCTTTTCTAGCTCAAGTCACATGTGTGTTAGCGTGCTGCTGTACTTCAATAAACCAACGGCACTCACTTTGAAGTGGAAGATGTGTCAAGCAGTACAAAGAACCAGCTGTTGAGGACGATGGAGAAGCACTGGTGCAGTGCTTCTGGTGAGCCAGACGTCCTTTCTTTCCTATTTACCTTTAATTGTTAGATCAGTAGCACGTCCCTGGAAGAGAATAGGGTTCCTGTAGCATTGCAAATGAGCATTTTTAGACCCCAAATCGGCATGCTGACCTGTAGCATAATGCAGGCTGAGCTTCTTAATGACAAAGGCTAAACCATTTTCACCAATAGGACCAACCAGGCAAGAGCAGGGATTTACACCACTACAGAGCTGCTGCCACAAAAGCGTGTGTCCTAATTAATTACTGGACATTTGAGATCAACGACTTGACATCAACACTTACCCTTGGGTCTCTTTCTTCCTTTTTATCTTCTCCTACTGGAATTTTCCATCCTCTGTCACATTTCCATCTGCTTACCCTTCACCTGAAAAACTCTTACTGGTTATTTAAAAAACAAACATCTCTCTCCCATAAGCCAGGTCACACAAAGGGAGCAAACTTACTAGAATGGAAACAAATACCATAATGCCAGTTTTGTAACCAGAGGTGCATTGTACATACAGACCAAAACAGAGGTTTCAGAAAAGCTGAAATAAGGGTATTGTTTACTGTCACTGTTAAAGAGCAGCAAAATCCCTGATTTTCATAGCTTCCCTTCAGCAGTAGGTACTGGTTTGGATCAGAGATGCCTAGAGCACACATGTGGAAGGCAGAAAACATGCTTTGCTGTTTTCTCTGCTTCTCAGGAATGTATTATTCTGCCCAAACAATAGCACTTGAGAAAGCTGCATTTTAAATTTCAAATGGAATCAACCAAACTGTTCTGGCATCTTGTATTTATTATCTGACAAAAGCATAAATCAGGATTAATTCACTGCAGACTTGAGATTCTAAAATGTTTTTTCATTAATTAGTTGGCTCTCTTCTTCATGTCCGAGTTTTCAACCTAAACAACATCCTATGTTTTCAGTTTAACTTCTATGCCACTTTAGTTTTCTCTCAATACCAACTAAAAATTAAATGTAAATTTTGGATGTTCAGCTACTGTCCTAATTTTCCTGTTTTATGGGTGTGCTTGTGAATGTGGAATTTTGTTTAGGTTTTTTAAGTCTTTCTGGAACCATTTCACAAGTAACTTTCTGCTCTCTTGCACACTGT
The DNA here is from genome assembly GCA_013400055.1 of Nycticryphes semicollaris. Classification (NCBI taxonomy): domain Eukaryota; kingdom Metazoa; phylum Chordata; class Aves; order Charadriiformes; family Rostratulidae; genus Nycticryphes; species Nycticryphes semicollaris. The sequence continues at coordinate 420,433 of VXBJ01007724.1, read as the reverse complement.
AAATCTGTAAATAGAGAAAACCTATTCTTTCTTTTTCCCTTCTGTTGTAACGGAATTCTGAAAGTTCTTTTATTATAGCTCATAAGAATCATCATATTTTTAATGTAAAACACTCCAAAGCTCTTTTTTTGGTTGGTTGGTTTTTTTTTTTGTTCCATTCCTGCTTTACGTAATGATTGCTTATCCATCTTTTCCAGGTCTAGTCTAAATAGGCTGAAGTATCTTTCTTGGCCTCAGAGGGCATCGTACAGCTGGCAGTTCTGCAAGTGAACATCAAAAGCCTCAGCCTCCAGCTGATACCACGGTGGCTTGGAAACAGCTTCCCAGAAGCTCTTATCATCTTCATGCCAGATGTTTCACAGAAACTTGGACCTTCAGTAAGAAAGAGCAGGAACTTCTGGTATGTTCTGTTGAAGTATAATAGCTAATACTTCCTTTATACATTATGCACTAACTGCATTGAGTAGTAATGTACTCCGTTGCTTCACTGTCATTAGTCTGTTCCCTCGCAGGATAGTAACTATGCTGGAACTACACTAGACCAATTCATAAGCAGGAATGGTCTGCAGATAAGTAACAGACACTGAAATCTGCTTTTCTGAGGGAGGTTTTTAATCTGAAGCTAGGCAGTAACCTATTTAAAAACTCAAAGTTAAATCCTGCCCCAGCTTTTCATTGGGAACACCAAATGTTCCAAGTTCATTACTTGCTGTAAGGCCATTAAATCTGCTACTTGACTGTTCCCCAAGTTCATTTCTGTGTGTTCTTAAAACGAAAGCTTGGCCTGTGGGCTTCACAAGGCTACACAGAGCCAGGAAAAAGGAGATTAACACCACTCTGTTTCACAGTCTCTTGTTGTGCCTTCCAAACTGTCTGTTCCCAGATTAGATCCATTTATGTATTATTCTCCACACTGTATTTCCTTTTAATCCAACCACTTTTGTGCTGGATTAAATACTGGCCACAGACATAACATAAGGCTCTGCTTGTTTTAACTGGGTGGGGAGTAAAGGGAGGAGAATACCGACAGAAAAAAAGAAAAGGTAAAAGGAAAAAACAACCACACTCTGGTGATCAGATTAGACTGAAAGATATTTATTTAGAAACAACAGCTTTGGTATTTTAAAACCAAACCACCTTTAAATCACTAGAAAGTGGGATGTCTCCCCCCATAGCCAAAACAAATCAATGCACCAAGTCTCAGTTTGCTTACAACAGGAAAACTGCAGATCAGCATTTCCAAGTGTAAATCCAGAAAACAATTTTGTTAAATTGGTTTTGCACTCTACAGTCATAAAGGCTGAAAAACCTGTAACCAGCACTTCGATACCTACAGTTCAATTGACGGACGTTTTACTGAAGTGGAGGCAAAATTATTAACATCCTCCCCCTCCTCCCAAACAATAAATTAAAAAAAAAGATATACTAGAAAGGAAGTTACACTCAAGTTTTCTAGTTAAGTTAACTCTCTGAAGGGAATCATCATTCTTTATTTTCCTGTAAAATTAAGAAAGAAATCAAAGTATCAAAGAGCTTGGTATTACCTTCAAGCATTTTCACCAAATGGATTACTCTTGGGGAACTGAACAGCTTACAAGGGAAAAAAGAAACATCTGTTACACAAGCTTCTGGGATAAACTCTGTATAACCACACGTTCCAAGTCTCAGATTGCTCTCTCAACAAGGCACAAAAGGATTGTTGCTTTCAAAAGGTCCTTGTTCTCAGTTGTAAAAGTCAGATGTCTTGTGCAAATGGAGGCTGAAAGCAGGACTAAGTTCACTTGGACACTGGGATGTTCCCGTTCAATTAATGGAACGGGGTGTTATTTCAACACCATTAATCTTGCTTACTGCCACTGGCTTCCACTTCAGCCCTATTTCTAGAATCAACGTCTTCACTCTAAGTAGGTCCAATTAAGACGAGACAACAGACTTGTTTGCTGTAGACTGCAAGGCTTTGTGCAGTGTGGGGAAGGAAGAGGCGTTACATCAGCCCTGGCGTGTAGCTATGAAGCATCTCAGCGTTTCAGAGCACAGTGTCAGGGACAGTGACCTGCAGTAATGGTTAACCAGTCACTCTGTAAAAGGCGGAAGGCAAGTCTTGTGGGTGACAAAGGCAACCAGATAGACAGCAGCGGAAAAAAAAGATAATTTTATAATTTCAGGACACGTTTCAGGATGCATGTCAGGGCGCAGCTGTATGCACAGTAATTGCAATTACTTCCACACCGCTTCCTCCTTTTGCACTAGGGTTCCAAACGTGCTCACAGGCTTATAACTGCAGTTGGCTTTGATACACGTCTATTCTACCTCTTCCTGGGTTAGTCTCTCTAGCCACGAGCACCTTCCACTCTCAATTCTTTTGACGGATGACAGGTATCCAGACCAGAACTTCTTGGGATCAGGCCTGATCTCCAGGGCTGAACATTACAAAGCCAGTGATCTGAGAGGAAAATTGCCAACTCGCTGAAACACCCCTTTACGTACTGACTGTCAAGTTTAGTCCAGCACCTTCTGTCCAGCCTTAGCTATCCAAAATTCAATTGCTTTTATAATTTGGAAAAACAGGACAATCTAAAGCTAGAACTTTTCCTCTGATAGCTCTATTTAACTCTGTCCTTTTTTTATTTCCTCTTTTTTTTTTTTTAAACCTAAGTTACACTTAACTCTGTCCAATGCTACAGAAGCCTCTGAACAACATGGCCAGCTCACAGTAATTCCAGTCTTGTCTTTCATTTCCACTCTGTATCACACGCAATCAGAAAGTACCAGTACTAAGAGCAGAAATCACCATCTATCATCTATTCAGTGCTAAGTTTTTATGAGCAACTAAGTTTTCTAAGACAATGCAAAACAAGAAATTCAAATCCTTTACACAGAAGTGAGATGCAGTAGAGCTTCAAGTCAGAACCTCCCACTCACAGCACTCGGTACTTTTCTTAACACAGCTAAGTGTTTTGTCTGAATGGGAGAACTTTCCCAAAATGATGGTAGCAAACGTGGTTTGACAGAGGACTGCAGTGTCCAGGAATCTATGTACATTTACCAGTCGTCCCAACAAGTCAGCACCTTGCCCTAAGAACAACAGCTTGCCATTTGTGTGCTCTTGTACAACATGTCACACATTCACACCAGGCAGACAAGTGTGTGTGTCTCCCACACAGTAGTAAAGACAAGTACAGCAGCTCTCTCACACGCATTCCCACACTGCAGAACAAGAGACACCATCTCGTTACACAGCTGCAACTGTTGGCTTAAAAACAAGCAATGTCCTACACCAATGTGGGGGAAAAGGACAAAAAAGCTGTGCCTGCCTTGATCTGCAATCTTACAAATGTTTAAGAAGGACAAACGGTGGCTTTATCTTCTTTAATGTCTGTGAACCCTACCACTCCAGTCCCTGCCCTAATCCTACTTCTTGCAAGAACAGGCACAGATCACTGGTTGCAAGACAGACCCTCCCTAGGCACAGCTGACAGAAAATCAGGTTGACAACACTCAGTGAAGAGCAGCCAAAAGCAGCAGCCTTATACCTTACTCCTGAAGAGCGGCTTGGCTCCTGGCCCACAATATTCATTGTAGATGAGTTTGAACAGAAACAAGTGAAACAAGGTGATTAAGGAGGCCACGCTGAACCAGAAGAGGAAGGGTAAACCTGGGTATTGCTTGGCCATGTGTTCCTCGTGAGCCAGAATAGCTTTTAGATGGAGCGTGTGTCTCAGGTCCTGCAAGTGGATCAAATCTGTCGATATATAAAGCAGTGGTGTGATGGGTTGAGTCACCATGACGGGAAACGTATGACCTCGTGCCTCTGAGGTGAGCTCCACAGGCTCATTCATACAACCTGCCTCACACGCGTACAGTCTAACTGGCTTATCTTGGAATTTCACAGACACGTGCAAGAAGGGCTTTCCTTCAGCATCCAGCAGAACTGCTAGATTAATCAAGTCCTTATTGTAATGGATCCCACGTAAGGAATAGCTGTTATGAAGTACATCAGGGTCAGCCTGAAACTGAAGATGGTTTTCTGTGAACTGCAGACCTCCAAAACTAAGCACCATTCCCTGCATAAGACCATGGACTCCAGCTGCCACAAGACCCTTGCAGCCTCGTTTCTGGAGAGTTAGCTTCCACAGGTCTGAGAGTTGCAAGATCTGGGTGACACTGGTCAGCTTTGCTGGCCACAGGTTCTCTGCATGCATGGTTGCATGGCCACTGAAGCAGTGGTCAGCATAGTTCAAGCTGGCTTCCATTTTTTCTCTGTCCTCACCACTAATGAGTGGATCCAGCAGAGGAGCTGGCATGGTTGACAAAACGTAGTAGAGGGTCATGTTCACAGTCTCGCTGGATGGTGTATGCAAATCTGTGATCTTTCTCATTTCAACTCCTGTAATAAAAGAGAACAACCAAGAGTCAGAAGATCACACATCAATATGGTATTAACTAGGAGAAAAAAAGATCAAATGTGCATGTTGTCATTCAATACACAGGCGTCCTTTATGTGTTACGCACCCTTTGCCTGTCAAACATTGAAGTCTGAAATGTTTCCTTGTAGTTTCTTTGATGCTCTCTCTCCGCTGCTTGGGAGTTTGAAAGCCAAGCTCCCACTAAAGGCAAAGCAGTTTGTTATACACATCCTTTATGGAGCTGGCATTGTGATTCCACAAGAATGGTCTGTCAAACAAACACTTATCTTTTCACCAGCTATAAAATAGCAAGTTCTGCGTTACTTGGGCAGCTACTCTTTTATGCGAGGGCATGAAGATCTTATTTTAAGTAAAAGCATCCTTGTAGGTCAGTCTTTAACTTCCACTGAGGAATCTGCCCTTTATATCGTCACTAGAGGTCAACTCTTTCCAACTTAGAGCTGACACGCTGGGTTAATAAGTGAAGTTCCTGAAGACGTGAAAGCCAGCGCATCCAGAGTTACAAATAAAAATGTTCTTCTACCATTTCCTTTATGCAGTAAGAAATACTCCACTTTTGTAAAGTGCAGTGGATTCCAAACCAGGAATGCTGCTTTATTATCCCGCAACATGCCTTTTTGCTCCTGAGAGAAATCTGACAGGAAGACTGGTGCTTCTGGGGGATGTTACAGCAACCAAGTCCCTGAACTTCCTGCTGCCTTCTAAAGCAACCCTTTGGAACTTGAGCATCACTTTCCTTACCTGAAATGAACAGGTCTGACCAGGTCTGTTGGTGCTCATGAAAAAGATCTTCCACTCCCATCTGCATCACCTCCAGCATCTCTTTCTTGGCCGACTCCCTCAGCTTGCTGAAGGTCTCTTCCAGCCTGGAGACCTCGATGGGCTCCGAGGTGTACACCACAGAGAGCACAGTTTCATCAACGTGGGATTTGGGTGCTACCTGCACCCGGCTCACGAGCTTCTTGGCAGCCACCACCATAAGCACCACCTTGGGGCTCCCGGGCAGCAGCAGGCGTCCGGAGGAGAGCAGGAACTGCCGCTCCTCCACCTTCTCCAGGCTGGTGGCAAAGCGGCTGCCCAGCGAGGGTGCAGAAGCTGGGGCTGAAGCCTCGAAGGCGGCCACCCGGTCCGTGGGGTTAGTGATGCGGATGCGCTGCAGGTAGAGATGCGGCCGGCTGCGGTGGGCCACCACCTCCTCTCGCACGGTCACGCAATCCCCGGCGCCCGCC